>JAQZBX010037371.1:11962-23921 GCA_029593785.1 Cabassous unicinctus | reverse complement strand
AAAGAAGAAATACAAATGGCAAAAAAACACATGAAGAAATGCTCAACATCACTCATGATTAGGGAAATGCAAATCAAAACTACAATGAGATATCATTTTACACCTATCAGAATGGCCACTATTAAAAAGACAGAGAACTACAAGTGTTGGAGAGGATGTGGAGAGATAGGAACACTCCTTCACTGTTGGTGGGAATGCAGAATGGTACAACCACTATGGAGGACTGTTTGGCAGTTCCTAAAGAAGTTGAATATAGATTTGCCACGTGACCCTGCAATACCACTACTGGGTATATACCCAGAAGAACTGAGAGCAGTGACACGAACAGACATCTGCACACCGATGTTCATAGCAACATTATTCACCATTGCCAAAAGTTGGAAGCAACCCAGGTGTCCATCAACAGACAAATGGATAAACAAACTGTGGTCAATTCACACGATGGAATATTATGCAGCTGTAATAAGAAATGAAGTCGTAAAGCATATGGCAACATGGATGAATCTGGAGGACATTATGCTGAGTGAAGCAAGCCAGACACAAAAGGACAAATACTGTATGAATGCATTACTATGAACCAAATATATTGTGTAATATATTGTATGATAAAAAAAAAAAATTATATGTATCCATTACATTTAATGGAGAAATGTATACATTTATTCATCT
This sequence comes from Cabassous unicinctus, assembly GCA_029593785.1. Lineage (NCBI taxonomy): Eukaryota > Metazoa > Chordata > Mammalia > Cingulata > Chlamyphoridae > Cabassous > Cabassous unicinctus. The sequence continues at coordinate 23,252 of JAQZBX010037371.1, read as the reverse complement.
GTGTTTACTTTTTAGTTTTTAATTGTTTATATTTTCAATTACTAAATGTACAAATAAAGTTAAAAAAAATGATGATGTAATACCTCTGTAGAAGTGTTGAGAGAAACAGAGATAGTGCTCAAAAAGCAACTAGAAAACTTGTAGATTTTTAAGAATCAGTAGCTATCCTCATGATCAATCATTATCCTCATGATTGATCATGAGGATAATGATGTGCAGGATTTTGAGAGTAAAAATCCAAGCCTCTTTCCTTTAATTGGGGTAAGTAATTTGCATCTGGGAGCCCCATGTCAAGTTAGGGCATCATTTAAAAATTTAAAGCTTCTTTCAAGATTTTTGCTGTTTGTGGTTTTAGCACTGTCTTTGACATGTATTGTAAATTAGGTCTAAATAAATGTGAATCATGCCCTGAGTCATTTATAATGTCAACGGAATTTTAACAACTTCTCTATTTATTTTCTGAATACAAGTTTCCAGCATTGCAGCAAACTAAATATTTTGCATTGTCTTTTTATAATAGAAAATATAATTCTACATTGCTGTTTAATATCTTAATATGGGTCTATGTAACTATATTCAGATTCATATTCTTATCCAGGAAAGGAGAGTCATATTCTAAAAGAATGCATGATTTAAGGACTTCGTGGGAATCTGATTTGGTTCTTCCTTGTTAGGAGATTTTGAATTATTTTCTTCATGCTATGTAATCTACTGAACTGATAAATCATTTTAAATAAATATAAAAAGGAGCAGATGTGGCTCAAGCAGTTGGGTACCTGCTTCCCACATGGGAGGTCCCAGTTTTGATCCCTGGTGCCTCCTAAAAAACAAAAAAAACAGCAACAAGAAAACAAATGAAAAAACCAACTCAGGGGAGCCAATGTGGCTCACTGGTTGAGCACTGGCTTCCCACATACGAGGTTCCAGGCTCAATCCTGGGGCCTAGTACCTAAAAAAAAAAAAAAGAAAAAAAGGCCATGATCAATGATCAGCCATACCTACCCCTGGTCTTGCGTGTAAGAGTTTTTTAATGTCCCTTTTTATCACTAGCAAGTTTGCCAGAGTGTGGATCTCATGGTGGCCTGCTGAAGAGTTGGGAATGTGTGCCTTTAGCTGCATGGATAGAGTAATTTACTGTTTTCTACCACAATTTACCAGCCTCTTCCTCCTGTACTTCCCTCGATGCTATACAGTGTTCTGGCCTCCGGGGTTTCAATAGAATTAATTCTGGCAGTTTCTGCCTGTTTAATTGTTGTTTTGGGGGAAGGACTGAGTCCTGACGCTCCCTACACCACCATCTTCCCACAATCCGGTACCCTCATGACAAAACAATCCGGTTTTACATGTGGCTTCTTGCACTTTTTAAAGGGGCCTCTTGAGGTCAAACACATGGCTGGTCTCTGGCTCTTGTCTTTTGCCAGATTTTGAAGCTACATGGGGCAGGAGCATAAAGAGCTAAGCTAGAAACCTCTAGAAGAATCTTCTGGAGTCTGTCAGGATGGGGGTAATAACAAAAACCCACCAGGCTCTGTTTTGAAACCCCTTCAGGACCATGCCCTAAGAAGCAGCTTGAAGTGGATCAAATAAAAACTGTAGGGGGAAGCAGATATGGCTCAAGCAGTTGGGCACCTGCCTACCACATGGGAGGTCCTGGGTTCGGTTCCCGGTGCCTCCTAAAAAGAGGACAAGCACACAACCAACAGACACAGAGAGCAGACAGTGAGCATAAACAACGGGGGTGTGTGTGTGTGGGGTAAATAAATAAAATAAATCTTAAAACAAAACAAAACAAAACCTGTAACCCACTCTCAAGCCAATTCAATACCATGCCCTCTACTTGGGATTTCACTCTGCTTAGTTTTTGAGTAATGAAAAATCAAGTATTTAGTATTTTATACTGATGTTCTTAAGCCAAAAAGATGTTAGTAAATCCAAGATCTATCATTTTAGAATTTAAAATTTAGACTCTTTTAACTATTGGAGGTTCTCTTTTCCAACAGCTGCCATGGACCTTGGCTTTGAATTACAAAGATGAGAAAAAACAAAACATTTCACCTGTGCAGGAGTTTGTTTATCGAAGGAATGAATAGAACAAGGATGATTTGTGGAAACTTACAGCACACCAGGCACTGTATCTATATTTCTTGAATCTCCCACAACAACCCTATGGTTGTGCTCATTTGGTAGATGGAAAAAAACGGTGGTGGTGGTGACAGATTTAGAGAGATTAAATTGAGCTGGGATTTTATTCAGGCCTGGCTGACTCCAAAGCCTGTGTTCTAAAGCTCAACTGATTGAACTTCACTATTTAATTCATCAGCATCTTTCTTATTTTTAAATTAGAAATAGCAGAATGTTTTCAAATGTCAAAGTTATCATATTCTAATACATTTCCTCATGTTTTAAGAGACTATGAAATCCCCAATAAACTATTCAGGAACCTTTGAAGTGATTAAGTAAATTAATGGCAGGGCAAAGTTTTCAATTTATGTTTCAATATTTAAGAAGGAAATTACATTTGACTCTTACAGATCATGTCTGATACAGCTTTTTAAGATTTCTAAAGTTATTTAACTAGATACTCAATTTTCTAGAAAAAGCAATCATACTATATTGGGAATTTGGGAAGATCTTTGATTATGCACTGGGAATCCAAGACCCAGTTGCGTAAAAATAGTTTCTTGAAGTCAATTCTATCTTTTCAAGTAGTGCTCACTGATTCTGAATGAAATCTGTAAAATGTAGTCAGGGTGCAAGTTAGATAGCTCTATTCCTTAAGGATCAAATTCTATTTTAAAAGAACTTTGTTTTCACTCCCCTGTTAGATGGTGAATGAAAGAACACAAACCCTGTCACCTGGGTGTTAGAGGCTGAGCATGCCCTTGCCATTTAGTTACACACAGCTCACCTCAGCAGGCCAAAAGCCTCCTGGGAAAGGCGGGGAAATGTAGTATGAAATCTCTTTCCCTCCTCACCTGCCCCACTCTGTGCTCCTCCCTCCCATCCACCCCTCCAGAAACACAGGGCCCTCTTCACTCAAACCCCTGTAGAGGATTCCTGGTCTGGAGAGGGGGAATGGGGGGAGGCGAAGGGACAGGAAACCCCAGTGGGTGCTTAGTGAACACCAGACACTCTGCTACCACTCACTGGTCCTCAACTCAAACCTAGCACTCGCTGCATGTAATGGCACTGCTCTGTGTCCCATTACCAGACTCTAGGCTAGATGAGGGCAGATCTGATGTTCATTCAGCAGTTGTTGAGTGCCTGCTGTGAGCCAGGGGTGTGCTAGGAGCTGGTCCCTGCCACCAAGGTTTCACATTCTAGTTGGGAAGCTGCCTTCCTTCCTCAAAGGTCAGTTTGATCACATTGTATTACTTTCTCACCTTAGTCATCCCTTCTGCATCTTCTGAAGCCTAGGTGCATCCCTCTTCCTCCAACTAGAGAAACTCCCCCAGGAGCCTAACAATAAATGGCCACCATTTGACAGGGCTAGTTCAAGTGGGCTTCTTATCACAATTAAAAGTTCTAGTGACTGCACTGACTTATTGCTGGGGAAAGGGGGCGGATTGCTGGCATTTTAAATTCTGATATAAATGAGGGTATTGTTACCTCTTTGAGTGTTGAGGCAGGTTAGTACAGAGTAAGGAGAAGATGAGCCACAACGTGGCCGACAGACAACATGGCTGACAGACAACGTGGCCTGGAGAGCCCCCAAGACCTTGACTCTGACCTTGAGGTCCCAGCTGGGACTCTTTCTGAGGCCAAGGGGTGGCCCCGGATAATCCAAACAAGCCTCACCATTGCCCCCCCCATTGGTGGGGTAGTCAATAACAGCTGCGGCCTCTCCCTTAGCATTAGCCAGGGGAGGAATAATTAATAGCTTAAAAGGTGACCACACAAGCCAAAGCCTGCTCTCTCCGCCTAGAGGAGCCCACACCGAATCTTGGTGCATATTTCTCTTTCTCTCCCATTTCTCAGCAAGCTCTGTTCTTTCCCCCCATTTGCCAATAAATTATTTTTACTGGCCTAACTAAACTGGCATGTTCTTAAATTTTTTTATTCAACAAAGCCAAGAACCTAGAGGAATCCAATGCTCCCCCAGCTTCAGTTTGAGCTATGAACATCTCCTACCAGCTCTCCTAGGGCTTGCACCAACCTGCTTCCAGCCCAGTCCTGTCTGGGTATAGGCCCAGCTCTGCTGGCCCTAGCAGTGTGCCTGAAAGAGTCATCGGACTTATTTGGATTTCACTTTATCCCTCACCCAGAACTACACGTAATTCCAGAGCTCCACCGGTCTCCATGCCATTGCAGATGCTCTTCCCTCTGCCTGCAACGCCCTCTGCTTAAACCACCTGGGAAAACCTCCAGCCTTCAAAGCTCTCTCTCACCTCCCCAGGAAAGCCTTCCCTAATCGCCTCAGGTGGGAGTTACCCAGCCTCGGTGCTGTTCTGTCCCTTACAGGCATCTCACCGAATATTCAATCATTAATTTATAGTGTGGTGCTATGCCTTTGTATTCAGAGACACCTGGGTCCCAGTGCCAGTTGCCCCACTTAGGTACTGGGCCTATGAACCAGGAATATTTACCTTGAGGGTGTGAGGGGAGGCAAGAGATGAGTGAAAACGTCCAGCCCAGGCCCAGGGGTGGCTCTGTTGGGGAGCCGGTGGGGTGATGATTGCAGCCAGGTTCTCACTTCAGTGGGAAGCCTGGTTTGGGGAGTGTTTTAGTTTTAGGGCTGGCCTGGCTTAAACAACAGGAATTTATTGGCTCACACTTTTTGAGGACAGAAGTCTTTAAATCAAGGCATCGGCAAGGCGATGCTTTCCGATGCTTTCTCCCCAAAGACAGCGGCGTTCCGGGGCTGGCTGCCTGCCAGCCTTGTTCCCTGGCTTTTCCATCACATAGCAATGCACATGGGGTGTCTTCTTTCTGTTCCGGGTTCCACTGACTTCCAGCTTCTCTCTTCCTGGGTTCAAGTTCCTCTGCATATAAAGACCCCAGTCATTTGGGTTAAGGCCCACATCATTCAGCTCTGGCACAACTCGGCTAAAGACGTCTTCACAGGTCCTATTTACAAATGGTTCACACCCACAGGACCAGGGGCTGGGACCTGAGCTTGCCTTTCCTGGGGGACACAAGTTAATCGCCAACAGGGAGTTAGGCGGAGTGTGGGAATGGTGGGAAGCAACACCCCTGCACCAGGTTCTCAGATTCCTGTTCCCCAGGTGTATTTGAGGTTTTCACAAACACTGGGGGCGCTTTTCATCATTATTTTGACAATCCTCAAGTCAATATATTTACTTCAAATTTTTGTTGATAAGGGTCTCCTTTTGGTGACCGTACCCTGGCACTTCTGCACCCCACCCCCGCTGCCCCTTTCCAGCTAAACGTCTGGGGTGGAAGGGAAGCGCAGGGCTATGCTCCAGAGCCCTTCTTCCAGATAACAAAAAGCATCCCTACCCTTAGGGCGCCTTCCGTCCTGGCCCAGCCCAGCCTGGGAAACCCGGAGGCCTGCGACCTGCCGCGGCTTTCCCAGGCTCGGGGCGCCACCTGGTGGCCTGCGGCGCGCACTGCGTACTCCGCTCAGGAGTCCGCCTTGCCCCTGACCCCTCTACCCGTGCTCTGGGGCGAGCGTTCCTTGGAGAAAACTGCACGTTGTTTCGACAGTCGCCGAACAAAACTGCTGGAGAGCGAGTGCACTGAGGCGGCCCCTCCGTGTGAGGACAGCACTGGGGCCTGGCGCCAGGCAAAGCCACTTGGATTCAGCTCCCACCCCAAAGCTTTCCCACTTTAGTAATTCCCCGAGGCACCTGAGCAAACCGTGGTTTCTTTATCTGTTAGTACCGACGTCCTGGGGTGCCCGTGAGAATTACTAGGAAAATTTCCCAGCACGGTGCATGGCACCCGGTATCAACTTTTCTGTAAATTGATTCCTTTTTCTCACTAAAGCTTATTTTTACAGGAAACTGCTTCAGCCTCATCAGAGGCAACTCTGTTTTTTTGGATACATGTTAAAATAAATATATAGATATTAAAACTATTAAAAAATATGTTTCCCCCCTCCGTGTATCACATTCTGGGAACCACCAGTCCGTGGAATCAAGTCCAGAGTCTGAGCCTGGCCGAGGTCTGCCCAGGGGTTCTTCCTTCCTCCGCTTCGGTCTTCTTGGCTGTTGCAACCACCATCCCTCATTCGTTTCCTCCGGGACCATGGAACACACAGCAGCAGCGTGCCAAAGATCCCAGGGGGTTGTGTTTTTCCCTAAGGTATACTATTTGCCTAGAAGAAATCTGAATTTGGAAAAATTAATTTCATTAATTTTTCTCTGAAATTCTGAGGTTTCATGTCGTTTTTATTTCTGGTTATTCCAAGCAAACAGAAACAAAGACTTGGCAGAGACTAAGGTGGAATAAACGCTATTGTGCTCATTAAAATCAGAATAAGCTCTGAGCTCCTAGACTCCTACAACAGGAGCCTGCTTTTTTGCTCCCTAATGAGATAGTTTGCCTCTGCCAAACTATCTCAAATGATCTCAAATGAGATCATTTCTGCTACTGATCTCAAATGAACCGATTTTAGAGAGGTGTAGACTCCATGTACCTGACAGCTAACATTATTTCCGGATATCTAAATGCAGGATCAGTAAGTGTTTCTGCTAAAACCATGTTGCAGAGGATCCTTTCTCTGTAGGCCAAGCCTACTCAGCATAGATGTTGGAACTACACAGGGACATTTCTGGCCAAACTTATTTGTGAAGATCATAACGTTGCAAATCAGAAGGGCTACGTCCCTGATAATTCTAATCTGGGGCCAATGCTAAGGCTTTCCTAGTAGAGTGCGCCTTCTGTATATGGCCAGCCATAACATAGATGCCCTGGAGCTTGCCCTCCTGCTGCTTGGGGGGCTGACTGAAATCAAAGGCTTCAAAAGACTGAGACCAAAAAAAAAAAAAAAAAAAAATAGCCTTGCTAAATAACCCTATTTCTGCTGATTAAAAAGTGATTCCAATTTTTAAAAAATTCTGGCAATACACAGATATGTAAGAGAAGAAATGAGAAGTTTCCATAATCTTATTCAATCCCTAACTCAATGCTTCCCTCCCAAACCTCAAGCAGAGTTATTAGTACCAGTCCCAGACAGAGGCCAGTGTGACCTGAGCTGGGCCAACATAAGCCACTTCCCTCTCACCACTGCAGAGTGAAGGACAAGAAAACCATCCAGGGATCTATTAATTCTTACTATAAACTCTCTTGGTGCCTAAAAATGAGAACTGATGATAAGCCTAATAGAATTGGTGGTGTTTTTTTTATTTTTATTTTTATAAAACTGTTTATTGTAGTAACAAATATACAGCGAAAAAATTTTCCATTTTAACCACATTCAAGTATACAACTTAGTAATATTAATTATATTTACAATATTGTGCTACATGGGAAGCGGGAGTGGCTCAGTCGATAGAGCCCCCGTTTACCATATGGGAGGCCCCGGGTTTGCTTCCCGGGGCCTCCTTGTGAGGGCAGGCCGGCCCGTGCAGCCTAGTGGGCTGATGCAGCAAGCCCTCACAACAGGAAGCGGGAGTGGCTCAGTTGATAGAGACCCCGTTTACCATGTGTGAGGCCCCGGGTTCTCTTCTGGGGGGGCCTCCTTGTGAGGGCAGGCCGGTCCGCGCGGCGCGAGGGGCTGATGCAGCGGGACCTCACAGCGAGGGGAAGACAAGCAGACAAGGAGAAGACACACAGCGAACGGACACAGCAAGCACAAGCAGCAAGGGGGGGGGATAAATAAATAAATAAATAAATAAATCTTAAAAAATATATATATATATTGTGCTACCATCACCGACATCATCTCTACTTTTTCATCACCTCAAACAGAAACTACTGACCCATTAAGTTATAACTGCCTCTTCCTGCCCTACCCCTGGTAACCTATAAACGACCATCTTTCTCTATGAAGTTTGCTTCTTGTAGGTATTTTATGTAAGTGAAATCATACAATATTTGTCCTTTCATTTCTGACATATTTCACTCAACATCACGTCTTCAAGTTTCCTCCATGTTGTAGCATGCATAAGAACTGCATTTCTTTTTGCAGTTGAGTAATATTCCATTGTATGGTATGGTGGTTTGGAGCTGTATGTACCCCAGAAAGACATGTTCTTAAAGTTAATCTATTCTTGTGGGTGCGGACCCATTGTAAGGATCTTTTGATGAGGTTACTTCAGTTAAGGAGAGACCTACCTCATTCATGATGGGACTTAATCCTATTACTTGAGTCCTTTATAAAGGGAATGAATACAGAGAGAGACAGAGAAGGCCATGGAAGCAAGAAGCTGAAAGCAAGGAAACTCGGAAGAGAAAGGAGAGACCAGAAGATGCCACCATGTGCCTTGCCATGACTCAGAGGAGCCAAGGATCGTCGGCAGCCAGTCTTCAGGAAGAAAGCATCACCTTCATGATGCCTTGATTTGGACATTTTTTTCAGCCTCAAAACTGTAATCTAATAAATTCCCATTGTTTAAAGCCAACCCATTAAAGGTATCTGCTTAGCACAGCCTAGGAAACTAAAGCACATGGATATACCAAATTTGTTTATCCACTTTTCTGTTGATGGACACTTGAGTTGTTTCCACCTTTTGGCCATTGTGAATAATGCTGCTATGAACATTGGTGTACACATACCTGTTCCAGTCCTTGCTTTCCATTCTTTTGGGTATATGCTTAGAAGTGGGATTGCTGGGGTAATATGGCAATTCTATTTTCAACTTTCTGAGGAACCGCCAAACTGATTTCCACCATCTACCATTCCACAGTGACACCAGAAATAGATAAGGGTTCCTGTTTCTCTGCATCCTTGCTAATATTATTTTCTGATTATTAAAATAATAGTCATCCTATTGGGGTGAAGTGATATCTCATTGTGGTTTTGATTTGCATTTCCCTGATGCCTAGAGATGTTGAGCATCTTTTCATGTGCTTATTGGCCTTTTATATATCTTCTTTAGAGAAATGTCTATTTGAGTCCTTTGCCCATTTTCATATTGGGTTGTCTTTGTTGTTGTTGAGTTGTAGTAGTTCTTTATATGTTCTGGATATTAAAATCTTATCAGGGAAGTGGTTGTGGCTCAAGCAATTGGGCTCCCATCTACCATGTGGGAGGTCCTGGGTTCAGTTCCTGGTGCCTCCTAAAGAGAAGATGAGCAGAGAGCAAGCGCAAACAACGAAGGGGAGGGGGGGGAATAGATAATTAAAAATAAATCTTTTTTAAAAATCTTATCAGATATAAGATTTGAGATTATTGTCTCCCATTCTGATGGTTGTCTTTTCACTTTCTTGAAAGTGTCCTTTGCTGTACGAAAGTTTTAAATTTTGACACGGCCCATTCTATCTTTTAGTTTTGTTGTTGCTCAGCTTTTGGTGTCATATTTAAGAAATCACCACCAAATTCTAGGTTACTAGGTTACTAGGTTATTCCCTCCATTTTCTTCTAGGAGTTTAACAGTTTTAGCTCTTATGTTTAGGTCCTTGATCCATTTAATTTTTTCTATATAGTGTGAGGTATGGGTTCAATTCATTCTTTTGCAAGTGGATTTTCAGTTTCCCCAAGACCATTTGTTGAAGAGACCATTCTTTCCCCCAATTAACGTACTTGGCACCTTTGTAAAAAATCAGTTGTGTGCATTTATTTCTGACCCCTCAATTCTAGAATTTGTTTTAATTGCCAATAATAAATGGGTTTGGGGACCCAGAAAATGGTTTCAGGAAAAGAGGCTGGTGAAACTCCAGTTCCTCTCATGACCAGGGACCCATTTTCTCCCCCAAGTTTATAGGCTAGGCAACTGCTTCAGATTTTGTCCACCTTAGTGCCAATTCCTCCATGATTCAATGGGTCCAAATGAATGAAGGACCTTGTTTTCTGCTCTTAATATTCATGGACTTTGGACTCCCAACTTTATGGAAGTCCAGTTTCCCCATCATTCCACACCCCTCCCCCCACCCCCAGGCTCATTGTTGTTACTACCAGGATAATAGGAGAGGCACTGTAAACTCAGATACTTGCAGGGGCCAGACAAGTGGGCCAGGTGAGGACTGTGGACAACTAGAGGGTGTAGGCCCAAGAAGGTGCTTGTTTCCTAGTGGGAATGAAGGCCCAGTGTTGTTGTCAGACCTTGATACTTTTTGAGAGAAACCAGAAATCTGGCTCTTGTCAATCAATTCAAATTTTAATTCATACAGTGCAGTTCAAAGGAAACCTGTCTCTGGGGAGCCAGTTTGCTACCTCTTGTCCATTGAGCAGATTGTTCGTGCAGAGTACTTTGCATAGACCTGACTAGGTTTTGTATCCTGCTTCCTTACTCACTCCACTAGCATTGAGTAGAGTGCAATAAATGTTCCCTGCTATTATCCCAAGCCCCAGCGGCCTTCGTGGAGCACAGGCCTGTATCTACCCACTGTCAGGAAATAGGGTGCAACCTCAACTCTGATAACATTGAAGATCCCTGGGCCACTTCTACCAGGGATGGAGTTTGGTGTCTCTGCTCTCTCTTTTTAAAACTGGTTTAGAGCAGTTAAATGGTACCCATGTCCATTATAACTCCCTGGAGAGGCAGCGTATTCTGCATCTTACTTGGAGGCTCTGTGCCCGGGTGTCCACACTGGGCCACAGGATGGCGGCACTTAAAGGGCTCCTGGGCCTCAGGCTTCCTCCTTGGCCTGGCTGGGCACACCAAGGGCTGCAGGGAGGCCTCTGGGGGGGTCCGGGTGATGCACCCCTGGAAGCCGGTTCCACTTGCCCTTCCACCGACCTGTTGTTATTGTGTTCACATAATTGATTGTGGCCTTAATTCCCTCTTCTATTTAATCAAATTGGCTCGATATCCAAGAGCCTATGAAAAAAGGCTGTATTTAGCCACACCAGAAATCGTCTTCCTAGATAGAATGAAAATAGGTGAGAGATTAGAAGATCCCTCCTCTAACCAGCAAGTAGTAAGAATAAGTTCTTTCTATTGCCTTATTCCTCCCTCGAGTCATGGACCAGCCTGACTGACTCAATTATCAAGGAGGTAAGGTGCCTGCTAATTGCAAACAGGGAGGGGACAGGCTCCCTAAACGGGAGAGAAATGCCCATTTAGCGCAGAGACTGTCACCTCTGGCTGCACTTCAGAGTCCATTAGGAAGTTTTTAAAACCTGCAAGTTTTTGAAAGAATCTCTAGTCTGTTTGAGGTGATTCTAACCTGCAAGCCAGAGTTGAAAACCACTGCGGGGTGTGTGTGTGTGTGGGGGGGGGGG
>JAQZBX010037371.1:0-11862 GCA_029593785.1 Cabassous unicinctus | reverse complement strand
TGTGACGTCTAGGGAGTCCCCAGCACAACCCATCCTGGAATTTTTAACCTCTTCTTCACCTGCTGAACTGTAGGCCTGGCTAAGCCTTTCCTCACTTCAGGAGCCCAAGAATGTTCCCTTCACCCAGACTCTAGACCCCTTCTCTCTCCTGTTACACATCTCTCAAGTAGTCATCTTGTTTTCGCACCTACACTGTAAGCTCCTTAAGGCGGGGTCAGGTCATCCGTGTCACTATGACAGCAGCTGTCACAGTCACATGGCCACTTCTAGCCATCACAGCAGCCCATGGCCTCGCATCTTTGCTTGTAGTCACCAACAGCAATACCGGGACATGCAAGGCAAAGCGCGCCATCCTTGAGCTTTAATTGGTGTCTCACCAACGAGGAAGACACCACAAGAGGCCATTTTTGGGTCTTCAGAATTTACAGCAAAGGTGCTAAGCCATTCCAAGGTGAGTTTAGTAATGGGCTAAACATAAAATGGAAGCAAAAATCAAAAGGGAAAAGACAAAGTCGGCAGCACAGACTCTAGCAGTAGGTACACTTAGCTACCAAAGTGGTCTTCGATGTCTTCAGTCTCTTCTGAAGCTCTTTCCTCTGCTGCTCATTTCAGGGTCCACTGCCTCTGGAGAGACCGTTGTTTTGTCTTCCATCCTCCATACTGCTGGAGTCAGCATTCTCAGATGCAAATGTGAGCTTATTCTCAGTGCTTCCCACCCACATGGAAATCCTTCTGTGACGACTGGGTTCTTAAGACAAAGATCAAACTCCCTAGCTGAGCAGTGTCTGCTCCATCTCCTTGCTGTTTCTCAAACACCTCCTTTCCTAACCTGGAAGTCTCTGCCTCCTCCTTTGCCTGATTCAGAAACTTCGCTGCACCTCTCCTAGCACCCTTGCCAGAAGTACCTCTTCTGGCTCCCATCAAATCTTGGGCACAGTGGAGCTGTGCTGTGTGCTCACATTCAGCTCCATGTGGGGCGGCAGGGGTTGCTAACTGTCCCTCACTGGCCCCTCTCCTTCCTCCTGAGATTTGGTCGGACACATGCAGGCCTGGAATAGACATTTCCCAGCCTCTCTTTCAGCTAGAAGTGGCCATGTGACTGTTCTGGCCAGAAAGCTGGCAGCCCAGTCACCCAGCTTCTGTGGTGTCCTTACACAGTACCTGATCTTCTTGCTGGGTGGGCTGAGGATGGAATGGCTGGGGCTCTGAGACCTTGAGAAGACCTTGGGAATGGAAACCATGGGAATAGGAACCACGCCCAACAGAATTCCAGATAGGAGCTGGGGTCGTGGACACTGTGGTGGGCCATGCGAACCTCAGACCAACTGCCTCACACTACCTGAATAGGGGATAAATGATCTTGATTAAGCCACTGATTTTGAGGATTTTTGTAATAATCAAACCTAATCCAAAATAATAGCCGTGCGCCTCTCGTGTGAAAGTCTGCACTCATTGATAGAGATGATTGCAAAGGTCCTGGGGCTTTAGTGCCCCCTCTCCACTAAAGCACTTACCTGGAGTGCCCTGAGCTGCCTCTCTAGGCCGTGTCCCCTCCAGGGTGGTGCGAGGACTACTGTTAGGGATGCTATCTTTGACATATTTCTGGTACCTGGAACCGGGTTCACCACTATCTATAAACACTTCAACTGGTTTTTCTGAAGGAAGCAAAGAACATGAGTGTCTTTCATCTCAGGGAAGAGCCAATGAACCAATTTGGGCCAAGTCTTCCAAGTGAGTATTGAGGATCTCACTCTCATAGTTTTTTTTTTTTTTTTAAACATATGCTTATGGACATTTTTCTGGGAAGACGGTCCAGGGTTCTCAGCATTCTCAAGTGAGAACTGTGATCTCAAGAGTTAAGAATCACTGCCTTGGAGGAACTGCTGTTAAAGACTAAAACCAAAACCATTTTGGAAAGTTGAAAAATTACTCATCTGCTTTTCATTAAGGTGGCTCCTTAACTTTTCAAAAAATGTGAGCATCTTTTAAAAAGTAGTAACAACTTGCTCAATTTACCAATTCCTGGAAAGCTGAAAATGATAACAAATGTGCTCATGAATGTTTTCTAAGTCCCTTTTCATAAAACATGATTGCAGATTGAGAGAAATAACCTAAAAATATTTATAATGCAAACAAAAGAAGCTATGAAGAGCTGGAGACTTCTTTTATCATTTAGCTTCAAATAAAACCATGGCTCCAGAAACGGATGCATTCTAAAGTCGGCCAGCACAGGGAGCCCTCAGACATGCTGGCTGGGCATTGGTGACTCTGGTTTCTGGCTGAGTGGTCAGAGGTTAGTCACATATGGTGCTACCTTAGCAGTGTCTACCACTGCAGGAGATATGAGGGTTTCACACTAGCACCAGGTCAATGACTGATGAACTTCTGTCACCTTATTTCAAAAACAGGGATACACGTGCTTAATTTCATTCAATATATCAATTCTGGTTAATTTACCACCTCTTGGGAAACTCAGGAGAAAGCAAACATGAAACGTGAAAAGTTACATTAAAGATGTGGGACAGACTGGGGAGTGATAAGTACATACATGGCATTTAGGACTTGTAATTTAGATATAACAAGAAAAGTAAAATTACTGTAATTTATTGCTGTATCTATGCATACCCAGTAGCTAGAATATTGTAAGTAGCCACAAAGTGCCACCTTCTAGTTTAAACTGTGCAACATCTCCTTTATTTCTTTTTAAATGCCATTTTATGGTGGCCTTATAAGCAACAGCAGCAGGTACAAAATGTCTTGAGTAATTTTGAGAGCTCAAAACAAGGATCTGTGTAGAGGCTGACTAAAAAGGTGTTCAATTAATAGTGCACACTGTGAAGCTTTAACAAGTATCTTTAGTTGGAATTTTCCTGTAAGCTTTAATAGAGATGTGACTCACAGAGGCCAAAAGTAAAATGTCTCTTCTTTTCATGGTTTAGTGAGGCGGTTTGCATTATCGCAAACGATTTACAAAGTACAAGAAATGTCGTGAGTACTAGGCATAAAATATTTTGTTTTCTGACAGAAGGAGCAGTAGAGAGACAGGAAACCTAGTGGACACTCTGTCCACCTTTCCCAAAGATGTACACCCCCAAGAATGGCAGTGGAAGCCTGGCAGCAAGCCACCCTTACAATTCTTTTTGGTTGTTTTAAAATACAAGCACTTTCTGACATTTCCCTCCCCGGCCCATGAACTGCAGCCCAAGTTGGCAGGATACAAGCCCACAGCTTCTTGCTTAGCTTTCCCCTTGAAATTATTTACAGGATGCCTACAGATACGATACAAACTAGTATGAAATAAATGGTAGTTTGCATTTCCAGACACGCTCCCGTGGTTAAATAAATACACCACGCCAATTCCTAAGAATGGTTCAAAGTTAAGGTGACTCAGAAGCATGTGCATCTGTAACTGCAGGAGGAGGCTTCTCACTGGCCCAGGTGGATTCGCTGACTCTGTCCTCAGCAGCAGTGGGGGTATTTGCAGGAGGGGACATCGCATCCACTGTGAGTGAGGATACAGCGTCTGCCGTGGCAGTAGTCATGACAGGGTCGGAGGGTGTGTTGCCGTTGGGTGGAAGGGAAGACAGCAGCTCCCCAGAGCTTGCTGCAGAAGAGACCTCTGGAACCAAAGGGAATGGCGGAAGGAACTTGGATGGCATAGGGAGAGGTGCAATGCCAGGTAAGTCTCGGGGAGGCAAGGAAGGAAGAGGTGGCAAACCTAGGACAAAAACGGCATAGATCATATATCCTCCTAGCACTAAGAGAGCAGCAGTCAGAGTCAAATGACTATTTTTATTTGCATTTCACTAAGGAAACTGAAGCTCAAGAGAGAACACAAAACACAATCATCACTTTTCCCCAGCTGAAGGCCATAACAGAGCTAAACATTCATTGCTTTACAAGCTGATCAGGAGGAAAAGTTCCCTGGATTTCTAAGGCTACATGTGACTCAGTCCTGCACTGAGGGAAACCCAGCTCAGAGAAGAAATGTTTCTCCCAGGCAGGATGGACAGAAGCCCACACAGCAGGTGATGTGGCTACACTGACAGTTGAAGGGAGAATTCACGCTCACCCCAGGCAAGCTGCAAGCTGAGTTACAGCTGCTGTCTACATAGACAACAGGAAGAAGAGCTACAGGGGCCAACCCTTCTGCGAAGGTTGTGGAGAGGAGGGGCTAGCCTCGCTGGAAGAACCCAGCCTTGTGTTTAAGCCTAAGATAGAGAACTGTTTATATGATACTTCTGGGTTTAGGATGATGATTTTAAAACGCAGAATGAAGGAAGGGAAAATTACTTCTTTAAGAAACAAAGGAAAGGCAGATTGTAAAATACAGGATCAGGGCAACCACTTGGTTGCTGAAACCCTTAATGGTCTTGGAGTCTTTCAATTTGGGGAGAGGGCAGAGGAGGAACTAGGAATGTAAGACACAAAAGGAAAACAAAGGGAATGCTAAGACAGTATCTGTTAATCTGAGTTTACTAATATATCGTTTGTTTTTTAAAACCTCATGCTGAGGGCCTAAGTGGGTTGATGAGGATGGGTTAAAGAATATATACAGGGGAGCAGATGTGGCTCAAAGGGTTGGGCATCCGTCTCCCATATGGAGGACCTGGGTTCAATCCCTGGGACCTCCTGGTAAAAAAAATAAAGAAAAATATAGAAGGCGCGTGGGCTACCAGGAGAGTTAAGAATGGATGAAAGTAAATAAATAAATATATCTTTAAAAAAAAATATATATATATATATACAGATGGTTAATGTCACAACAGGGACATTTATAATCTAGAAATGTGACAGTGCCCACCATGGCATAATAAGATCACTAGCTGGCATCACTGAGAGGCCAAACCACTGATATATGCAATTAAAAATAACCCCTGGCACATGGCCATCTCAAAGTTTCAGGTAATCTTGGTTATCATTAGCTACAAGAGCAGACCTAGTAGGACACCTGCTACTTCATTTAGGGGAATAAGTGCTTCATTTTGATAAGTGCAAAGTGAGTGTAAACATTTTGAATATCTGCTCTCTTAATTATGTGCAGCTAAAATCTCTCAGTTTTTATTACAAAAATACTTGTTAAGAGTGGAGAATATTTACCGAACAAGCGCAGCTGGCTGATGAAGGGAGACAGTTCTGGTCATCTGCCTGGGGACAGCCTCTGTTTCTGGGCCTGGGCCACACACACAGGCACCACTACTCTGGCAGCAGCCACCCCAACCCCAAAGACAGTAATGGGTAATTCTTTCCCCTCCACTGGGCAAACGGCACACCCTTTATTACACTGTTATGGCAATGCCAAATGCTGCTCTTTATTTCTACAACTTGAGTGGTGCTTGAGCTGGCAGGATGCAGAGAAAGGAGAAAAGGGGACCAGAAGCTGCCAGGCAGGGATAGGAATGCTTATTTGTAGTCTCAAAAAGCTCTTGGATGGTATTTTTACCCATGGCCTCTCTCATCTTTCTATTCTACTGTCTCCCTAAGAATACAAAGATCTTTTCTTTTTTTTTTTTTTAAGCTTTTTTAATAAAAGAATTAATATTTATTTGAAGTAGCTGAAATTTGTTTGCGCTTTCCAGAAAAAAAACGGAAAGAAAGGCTCGGCTTTTCTGGCTGAAGCTTCTTATGAGAGAGGGTGGTCCTAGGAGGGTAAGATCTGCAACATACCCGGGTTCACGATTTCTGCTAAGCCCACACCTGGCACGATGTGTGGTGCAGGGAGGTTGAGATTGGGGAGGGTAGGTAGGTCAGGGAGTCCTGCTGGTAAAGGCATCAGACCTGAAGAGAAGGCAAGAGAAGAACAAAAGGTAAACACTTTGCCTAGAGAAAAAAATCCTTGCATATTGAAAAAGATATTGCCCACTTCAAAATGAGAATACTAGAAATCCACTTAATGTGTAGCAGTTTTGTATCATAAAATATTAACAATAAAACCTCACTTAACTGAAATATAACTCTATGCCTAAGTGAGTAGAAGCTTAAATAGGTAAGGGTTAAAAAAAAACCCAAATCTAACTGCTAGAATACCAGAAGGATACAAAAGATGACGGCCTGAGTGCCTTGGGGAAATTGGCTGATTTATATCAAGCATGCACAGCAGTAAAGGGAACTGAAGTTTTCTTTGATGGTGGAGATTTAACAGTTTCTTTGGCTTTCTTTTTAAAATTTTTTATCCTGAGATAATTTTTGACTGACAGTTGCAAAAACAGTACAAAGAATCCCCAAATATACCGTTTATCTAAATTCCCCAAATAACATTTTACCACACTTGCTTTATCTTTCTGGGTGTGTGTACACATTTGTATAATGACTTAGCATGTCTGTATAACAACATCTTTAGTCATATAATTAAAGGCCCTCACAAAAAAAGTATTTTTGATCATCAGATTAATATCTGCATTCACTGGGCATTAAATTAAAATTTAATTTAATGAGAGCAGCAGCTGGTGTAGCTCAGCAGTTGAGCACCTGCCTCGCATGTACGAGGTCCTGGGTTCAATCCCTGGTACCTCCCAAAAAAGAAAAAAAAAGAAACTAAATTAAAGTGAGAGCTTCTGAGAACCCAAATAAGGAGGATTCTCTTCCAGGACACAGCATCTATTCACATAAACAAGTATCAGAAAGACCTAATAAGGAGAGGCTGAAGAATGGAACTTTTACACGCTCTTTATTCCTAGGCTCAGGCTGCATGGTCAGGGGAAAGGCTAAGTCAGCTGGGGGTAAGGAGCCCTCAGTTTGGCAGCTAACTAGTTGGGTAAATAATATCTCTGTTTCCTTGTCTGCTAAGGAAAGTTGCTATTTGTTTCATTTATCACAACTTACTGTGGCGATAAATGAGATGGAAAGACATAAAAAGTCACCACAAATATGAGATTTTTTTTCAGTTTTTTAAAGAGGCAAGATATTAATAATGCTATGATCATTAAACATATCTCTAGTCCTCTGCTGATTACCTGGTAATGTACTAGCTGGGTTCATTGGTGGCATAGACGTGAGGGACTGGTTTACTTGTGGTGACAATAATGGTACTGTTGGTACACCTAGAATAAAAGCACATTAAATTTTTTTTCCTAATAAATCCAGCTGACAAAGAATCAACAATCAAGCTATATTAAAACAATCCTCAGTGTCCGAGCCCTACCCTGTGGTCAGGTCTTCATTGTCAGTCCTGATTTCAGGCTGTGTCACTGACCGCCACCACCTGTCACGGTACCTACTCTGCTGACGGCCCTTGCAAAGGACTGTACCAAGCAGTCGGCAAGCTCCTAATCCCACCCCCAGCTAAGCTCACTGGACAGGAGGGTTACACATGATCTAAGCAGGGATAGACGGGAGAACTGGTTTAGAATTTTGGAAATGGGATACACATTTTCCAGTCAATCTCTACTGGGCTCTTGAACTAGGATGCCATGTAAACCTGGGATACTGGTTTTATTTAATGTGCCCAGTGAGCCAGTGAATGCTGAGAGGAGAATGACATGGATGGCCAAAAGACAAAAGAGCATGTGGCCTTCCTTGTGTGTAGGCATGTGGCCATTTAGAACTAGCTCTCATGGACAGGGCCTGCTGTCAATGCAGAGCACGTTCACAGTTTTCAAGTGGCATTACTTTTTTTTTTCTTTATAGTTTGCATTAGTTCTATTTTTTCCCCCTATACCCTCCTATTACTAACACCTTGTAATAATGACATACATTTGTTCTAGTTTACGGGAGAACATTCTCATGGCATTACTTTTTAAACTTCTATAGGTGAGACAGAAAAGCAGACTATCACAAAGTAGATTGCAAACAATATATTTTTCTGCACACCTGTACTTAGAACATTACTGACAACTGGTGAAGTTGAGCTAATAGAAAGTCCAGACAGACTCTGTTCAATTCCTGTAGTTCCTGGTGGTGACAGAGATGGGGGATTAACTGAGGACAGCTGGACCTTCCAAAAGAAAGAAAGAAAGAAAATCACTCAAGTTTACTTAAATATAGGCTTTTATCAGTCTTACAGATACAGTTTTTGATCACATACTAGCTGTCAAAAGTTCTCACCTGGCACTTCTGCCTTTAGATATTCCTAACTGTGATGCATGTGGAAGCAGGCACTGTAAACATCTCTCTATCCTGTAATTCCCTGTCTCTGGGCACATGACTACTCTATTCCTTCCTAGCCACCCTGAAATCTTTTCATGCAACTCTTAAAATGCTACTGTTTTCCTCTTCTTTCTAAATTCCCAGCCAATTTTTCTTTAAAACTTTCACTGCTCATAGAAAAAAAAATCAGTTGGAAGTCTTAATACCATGATAGATTCTTTAGCAGTTTCTCAAGATTTTTAACCTCATGAGTCCATTTCATCTTTCGGCCATGAAGGAATGTGGCAGCCATACCTCTACTTTTCAGGTGGGGGTGGGGGCTTCTATAGATGGGTCATTTCACTTCTGAATACTCCAAATTCTGCCAGCTATAGTGCCCTTTGGTACATTCCGGCACAACCTCTATTCTGGCCCCTTGCTTAGCCACCATTTCACGCTCTGGTCTTCTCAGACTGTCCCTGAGGCTCATCTGGGGCAGAAAGCACTGACCAGGGGCAGTAGACATAGTGTAAGAGTTTGGACATGGCACTAGACTAGTTCTGGCTATGAGCCAGTGTGGGGGAAGGGGATTGATTATACTTCTCAGGAGCACCCCTCACTTTATAATCCTTCATTTTCTTTTTGGGTTACTTTGCTTTTTATTTAGCTGCATAGGCAAGAGTTAATTGCTCCTGGATACTTCAATAAAAAAACATTTAAAAAGTCTACAAGCCTGCTCAGGTAGCACTTATTCCTTAAAAAGCTTCACTTTGATCCTGTAATCACCCCTTCACCAACCCTCCAAACCACACACAAGTTTCTTGAAATAGCAAGCACTATCACTATGTTTCACACCCCAATCACTCTGTATGTATCCCCCTACCCTGCCCCCTTAATCTGGAATTTGTACCCCATCGAGTCTCTGAAATTGCTCTAGCCCAGAAAGTGGGTTTTCACTCTTTCCCTCACCTGACCTCTCTGTGGTACCTGGCATAGCTGACTACGCCCTTTTTCTCAAAGCTCTGTTGCTCCTTTGGACTTCTCCTCTGGAGCTTCTTATGCTGTATCCCCTTTTCTCTGCCCACCAATGTAAATGCTAGGGTTTTAAAGATTCTGACCTCGTTCTCTGACCCACCTAGGCCCTAACACCTACTGAGTCAAATTACCCTCTCTTTGAAGATGATTCCCAAATCTCAGTCTCTAGCCCTGTCTTCTTTCCAGGTCCATATACTTAACCTCCATCTGGATATCCTACAGGACGCTTGAATTCAACAATGTCAATGCTTAACTCATTATCTGCTCTATTTCAATTAGTGCTCCCACCGAACCCATAGCCATGATTTGTTTTGGTGGAAATTCTATGGCACAGTCAGGTGGTAAAGTTATCTTACCTCTGTAAACCCATCTTTAAGAGGAGTAATAGGTGTACCAGTCATTTGTCCTGGAAGAGAAATTTTCTTTCCTTCTTCAAATGGGCGTGTAGGTATTCGATGCAAATAGCCATACCCAATGCCGCATCCTAGGCTATAAAAACATTTTTTTCTTAAACATTTTTGTTATCAATCGCAGCTTGCATTTCTTTGAGGTGTTTGATATATAAAAACAAATGAAATTCCATTATTTTAAATAATGTCATCTTAGCGGAGTCTTTCCGCGACAAGCTATATGAAATAGCACACTTCCCCCTACCAGTCACTATCTTTACTCTCCTTTGTTTTGCAAGCATTTATCGCCATCCAAAACACCACATATTTATTTATTGTCTTTCTTCCCTCAAAAAAATGTCAGATCCTTGAGGGCAAAGACCTTGCTGCTTACTAGCACATGGTAGGCACTTAATTATTTGCTGAATGGATGTGTACAACAGCCTTTGCATCAAAGAGTTCAACACACTTTAATATGAGGATGTCATTTATATACCCATAGTTCTATTTCAGAACTTGACATATCAGTTGTGTAGGTTTAATCCAGATTCCACTTCTCAACTCTCGTTTCACTGCCACCAGAGATAGCGTTCTAAAAAGATATGATCACACTGCTTCTTTCCTTAGTCTGCTGGCCTCCTGATATTCCATTTTCCTTCCTCCCTTTGGGGAATTACTTCCCGACTTGTGTGTGGTGCTGCTGGGACTGCCATTCAGGGTGTCTGCCCTGCCCAAACCCAGGGAGCAGCTCATGACCAGAGCCAGACCAATCAACCTCTCTTGCCCAGGACTGTAGGTCTTGGGAGTGACAGAGAAACCAAAGCTGGTTTTATCCACTCAGTGGAATGTTGATGAAATTGTCAATTAGTCCTTCCTATCGAAATCCCTACAGGAGATTTCCAAGCCTGGTTCACTAGCTTTTTTCTTTGATTACAGGGCTATTCCGTATCAATAAGTTCATTTCTGTTTATGTCAGTTATAGGTAGTTTCTACTGTCTGGAACCAAAGAATGCCTACTGAAAAAATATCATAGTCCTGCTGCCCAAAGTACACTCAAAGTTCTGACCATGGTATTTAAGGCCCTCCATAATTGGGTCCAACTTATGTTCCCATCCTGATTGCTTTAATTTCCCAAACTACTTGATCCTTTCTAAGTAGGCCATACACTCATACCTCTGTGCCTCCCCCCTGCCAAGTATCTATTATCTTCTTGAGTACCACTACCACCAAATGCTCGGAGAGTAGCCAGTTGCTAACTTCAGCTCTCTGTTATCGGAACCTGATTTGTACAATGATGCTTCATACTCATTCATTCTTCTCTCATTTTTCCTGCCTCCTACCATCAAAACTGCAATTCTCTCAGTGGTCTGAATCTCAAAAAGATTCAGAAGAAGAAAGTAAGATTCAATAATTTATGCTAATCAATGATGACCTCTCAGAGGCAGCTGCATTTTAAAACAAGATCATAACCAAATGGTGGTAGAGAAGGCACTTGTGACAAAAGCAATACACACTGCAAACTTAAACATACCCCAAGAATGAAATTAAGGGAAATATGATGCAATGAATGAAATGGAGTCAGCCTCTGAGGAAAGAACAAAAACCAAGGGAACAGATACGCCAAATACACTGTCAGAAGGCAGACTCAGGAAAATGGTCTATATAGACCTAGAGCAATGGTTGGTCAACGTTACCAAGCCTATCAAAAGAAAAATGCCTTCTACAGAAAAGGGATAATTGGCACTGAGTCTAGAAAAGAAGGACTCTAAGAACAAGAAGGTAGCAGTATTTTTTCAACTTAAAGAACCAGAGATGGTCTTTGCTGTTGGAATTTACCATCTGCAGAATCTCTTCCTTGCATTCAGATTCCATGCTCACTAGACACTCTTATGGTACTAATCTGACCTAAGTATTCTTCTAACTGGAGAGGGGGCATTTTTCTATTGTAACCTGAAAAATTGCCATTCTATTGAATACATCAGCTTCCTTGCAAATTTAGTTTATATGAGGCAGTCCCTCTGAAATCAATCAATTCAAACACCCCAAAAAGATCACTTCTATGGATATTTATACACATGGACAATGGACAATGATAATTTTTATCAAGAATTGTCCCAGAGATGTCCGAGTCTTATATGATACACCTAGCTCATTTTTCTCATACTGCAACAAGTTTGCAATGAAACAAACAAGCTGAGCTGAATGATCTCAGTCATGGTGGGTAGAGATACTCTGAGCAAACAGAGGGTATCTCCGCCTGCATCAACTAAGTCAACCTTTCCCTGGCAAGGGGTAAAGCTTCTACAAATCATTTGGAAAAGCTTCTTAACCCTAGGCCTTCCTATAATTTAACAAGGTTGCTATCTCTTAGAAC
>JAQZBX010037370.1:0-23820 GCA_029593785.1 Cabassous unicinctus | reverse complement strand
CTAAAACTTTATTCAAATTGGCTTTGTAATATCTTTAAATGTACATTCCTGTGATGTTCTGCTCTCATATTTGTACTGAGTGAGTATTTGGACATCATTAAACAAGAACAATTTGCTGAACTTTTTTGCTCCCCCTTTTGTAAAATGAAATTTCAGGACAAAGTTTTTAATTTGTTTTGGGTCTCCTTTTTTATTAAATTTGTTTGTATCTCGAACTATTCCATTCTGACCTCCCTGGCATCGTTGTAAAGAAATGCTCTGAGAAAAAGCTGATAGTTATGTTTCATGGAAGCCAAAGTTCTTCTTGCAAATTAAAATTACATTCCACTTTGCTGAACACTAAGAAAATAGGCTTTGGAAAATTACCTCAGCCTTAAAGATTGCGCTGCCACTTACCAGTCAAACCCTGTTTCTCTAATGTGCGTCTGTGAGCAAACATGCTTGGCTCTGACTCACACTGGACCAAACAAAATCTCATTAATAGACTTGGCCTAAAGAAGCACTTGAAAAGACAGCTAATCATGTTCTACATGATGGGAAATGTCACACAAAATCAGAACGGAGGTGAATTTTTGGACGAGTATTTCCATCGCATGCTGCACACTCTTCTAAAAAAAGGGTTCAGAATATGTCAGAACTGGTCTTCCAACTAGTCCCTGCACTTAACTCAGATTATTAACAAGCCATTTTTAAGAGGAGGACAAGAAGAAAAAGAAAGAGGGGAAGGTGGCAACATGCAACAGAGAGAAGGGGAATGTGAAAGTGAGAACAGACAGGCACTGCCCTGAGCCCTGGATTGCCCATGTAAAAAGGAAACCAACCCTGCCTTCCAGGAGCTTACAGTTGACAGGGGGAGACAGATGGACAAAATGAAGCACTACAAAAAAGGCAGTTACAAAACAATAACGGCATTGCTTGAATAGGGATTTAAGCAAACAGGAAAGCTATAAAGTCAAATTGGGGGAGTCAAAATCTTACAGAAGATTAACATTTGACTTGAGGCTTTAACAGTGAGTGATTCAAAATGACGAATGTGGGAAGGGCATTGCCGGCTGAAGGAACAGCATTTGCAAAAGCATGGCATACTCGGTATTGCTGGAGCAGAGGTTGAGGAGGTTAGAAGGAAGAGGTGAGGCAGGTTACACGAGGCTGCTTCAAGAAGGGCCATGAAAAGAAACGTGGGTTTGGTTCTTCAGTTAATCTAGAGCCAGTAAAGATTACTGTGTAGGAGAAGAGCATGACTATACCTAATTATTAGAAAACTCTTTCTACTCACATTATATAGTCAGACTGACCACTGGAAAGAACAAAATCCCTTCCACAAATATAACAACGTGTTTCATGGGATCATGTCTTTTAACCTTCCTCAAGAGAGGTGTATGTTAAGACCCTAAACCAAGCTCAGTAAAAGCAAACTTCATGAGGGACCAACTGGTTTGGGTACAAGGCTCTCTGATAGCCCAGCTTAAATCCAAGAAGAGATTATAGAATTTAGACTCTCGGCCAACTCTCATAAACACTATTCCTTACGTCAAACTTTTGATGAGTTTCGGGCAGCCATGAATCAAAGGTTGTACTCCCTGGCGCTTTCCTGGCACACATGGACTCCTTGGTGCCAGTTAAGACACCCACTGCTTTAACACTAGTGCCATGATATCTTTGACAGAGCTAACTTTCCCAGCCATTTTAGACTATAATTCAACACATCTCCACACGCTTAAAATGGTGACCTCTGTATTTCCTTCCTATCAAATCTTGAATATGGGGGTGCTGCCTTGTACTTCAACCAACCTCTTCACTCCTCAACCCCACCCTCAGCCCCACCCCCGACAGTCCAGTTTGCTTTCCTTGAGCACCTCTGGCAAGCAAAACATGAAGAGGTAAAACTCAAACTAGTTCACGTCCCTATTTATCTGTGCTAAAAGGTTGAGTGGGGAAGGATTTAGAACCTCTTTCTATGGCAGTTAAACATGGATGCTACATTGACTAGGTCTTCATTACTCCAGGGTCTATTGTTAGTCTGTCTAGTAACGTAATGCCTAGGATGTTGGGTGGTTTACATGCAGGAGCTGTGTAGAAACAGAAACTCAGAGAGGTTTACTCCTTGTAAGTAGCAGAGTCAGAATTCTAGCCCAGGTCTTTCTGATATGAAAGCCTAAGACATTCCTCTTAGCCATCCTGCCATCTTGGAAGTAACTCTTCTCCTTAATCCAATTTTGGCTTTCATCCAGTATAACAACTTAATTTAATCAGAAATATAATGTGAGCAAAGAATGCAGTCAAATCACCCTTATGTAACCCTACACCCAAGTTGCCAAAGTTTGGAAACATACCAACTTTTTGATATTCACACTTTTCAGGTTTTCTTTTCCCAGTCTTTTTTCTGTTTTCCCAGGTAGTAAGTCAATTCTTATAATACCATTTCCTTATTTCAAGAGTCAGGATTCGTGTGTATTATGCCAGTTAAATATCCCATCTTCTTTTAATTAATATAAAAATGAATAAATGGAGGTATGAATTTTTACAATTTCACATGAGAATGCATTTGCCTTTGGTTTCATCAATTTATATGCAGTTATTTCTTATCATAAATAGGTTTTGAGCTGTCAGGATGATCCTTTTCTTCACACATTTCCCAAACAAAAATTTAGTGCAGAGCTATCTATACCCTCAAGAAGCATGAAAAATATAGGTTTCCTGACAAGGAAGAAAACATGATAATTGATGACTGAGATAGGCTGCCCTTCTCTGGAGGTTTTTAATTACCACCTTTCATTTACATAACACTTGAAAGGCTTCCAAGAGCTTTCAGGTACATTATCACATTTGTTCCTCAGCACAACTCCACAAGGGGAGAGAGCAAATATTACAATCATCACTTTAAAGAATGAGTCACTAAGTCTGAGTGAGGTGAAGTGATTTGACAAGGGCACACAGCTAGTGAGGGTTGGAGCTGACGCTGGAACACAGAATGCCTAACTCCTAACCCAGAATGATTTCTACCACACCTCCCACAATTCCACTGGCTAGAAAATCTCCCATGTGGCTCCTCATGAGGGCCAGAGGAATATGCAGCTGACTGCAAAATAAGTATTTTAATTTCTTTAATGAGTTTTATCGTCTTTCCACTAGACATATCCAAAAGCTATGGCTTTATTAGAACAAATGGCAAATGGCGGCATCTTCTCCTTTCTCTTCCCAGTCCTGTTGACTTCCAGCTTCTAGCATCCCAGGGCTCTCTCTCTGGCCTTCTCTAAATAAGGTCTCCACCTATAGGACTAAGGCCCATCCCGATTCAGTTGGCCACACCTTAATGAAAAATAACATCTTTGCAAGGTCTTATTGACAATGGGCTCACATACATAGGAATGGATTAAGATGAAGAACATGTTTTTCTGGGGTACATAACTCCAAGTCACCACATTATTATAAATCAAGGTGAGTGTAATTCTGAGCTCTGTGGGTAAGAGGATACCAATACTGTCAAGATGTCATTTGGGGATTGTATTAGCCTGGACTTTTCTAGTCCTGACTCAAATAATGAGGTTTGCAATTTCATTGGGAGTGCTAATTAGAAGCTTTTTAAAGATTTCTCTTGTCCATTGAGGCCACTAAATAATCTCCACATGGGTCAAACTTGGTAATCACCCCGTTGCCTCATTGATTATACAAGTCTGCAGTTGGAGCCATGATGGAAGATCTATGTTGAGCAGAACGAAAGAAGTCTAAAGACCTGAAATAGAGCTTTTCTGTGGTCTGGTTCATCTTTCATTACACCCAAAACTCAACTTTTATCTATATGAAAATTAAATAATAGGGCATTTTCTTAACCAGTATACTACGCATTTTAAAATACATCTTTTATTAGATGGTAGAGCTTATAAAATATTCATCAACACAAGCTACTGCAGTTTTGTGTTTTTTTTCTGCTGACCTAACCTCAGAGCTGCTCAAGTGGAAATTAGATTTTTTTTTTTGTTAACTCGCTGAAACTGTCTGCATTTGCTAGATTTCCTGAGGAGCAGGAAAAAGTAATTCCGTAGGATTAATAAGGGCATCGTACATTCTTATTCCAAAAAGGCACACAGAAAGGGGGCAGAAATGCTATTCAGGGAGAATAATTGATATTGTAGCCCAGCGTTCTGCCTAGGTTCGTTGTGTTTTGAATCAGTGCTCAGGTTCTTTGAATCCCTATCAAAAATACCTTATGTGTCTCTCTTGTCTTACCTTGAATTAAGGAAGACTTTTAGGGACTTGTGAAATATAAGATGCTTGTGATGTTAATCAGCAAAAACAGACACCTGATTGCACTTTCAAAAAGAGTGAGTAAAAGAGATTTTGTAGTTTTAGAGACTTTTGCTCTTAACTTAAAAGTAGAAAAGCCTAATAGCTGTTCTTTATCTGTACTGGCAACAGCTCATGTACATATTCTCTATTCTTTCCATTCTCTCTTCTTCCCCAAGCACATTGTGCACCTTTACTCCTCTCTCTTAATTAAAAAATGCAGTTCCAGAAGGTCCTTGGTTTGTTACTGAAAGTCTTGCTTGTTCTTTTGTGGCTTTTGTAATACAAGGACCTAAAAGCACCCTCTCCATAAAGCCATGTCTTACCTACGTGTACTGCTTTTGAGGTAAACTTTGCTGCAGATACTCAGAGACCCTTTTGATGAGTATGTTCTCCAACACACTACAAATAGACTAAAATATTCACCTTCAAGCAAGTGTCTAACCCCGCTGAATCAAAAGCTGCCACCCCCACCCCGGCACCCCTCACACATGCCCAGTCCTCAACTGTGACATGATCCCTAGTTCTGTTCCCCTGTTTCAATAATAAGATTTAAATTTCTCTCATTAGAAAAGAGGGAAAGCAGAACAAATTTAAATCACTGAAAGGAAGGCAACTTTTTGCACACAGAAGAGCTTGAAGCCCTCCTTCATGCTAACAATGATTACATCAACATTTTCTTGCAGAGGTATGTGGTTCCAGCCCATTCAGAAGTTAGTTTTACAATAACTGAAATTTATGCTATTGCTTATTAAGAAAACTGAACCATGTGCAATGAAAATGTAATACAGTATTAAGCTAGTGGTTAAGCTTTCTGTTTGTAGTTTAAGGTCTCAAGGGCATATGCCAATAATCCACCTGCAATTTTTTAGTCTGAAGTAAACTTAGCAACAGGATCAGGTCAAAAGAGTGATATTTCCAGTGACATAATTTCCATTCGATTAAAATGTTTATTTTAGGTTTGAGATAAAATGTAAGTGGTGGTAATGACCATGCCCTTTTGGTAAAGTTTAACTTTCTCATTTCAACCTCCTGTTCCCATGTAACCCTCCCTCCTCATGCCCTTTGGAAATTTAGAAATGGAGAATTTTTGTCAGTGATTTCTACTGGGGAAACCACAGCTTGTGGGAAAGTCACAGCCTATTAAAATGGGTAGAAACTCCATATGCCTTCTGTATTAATCAGCCAGAGGGGTGCTGATACAAAATTCCAGAAATCTGTTGGCATGTATAAAGGGTATTTATTTGAGATAGAAGCTGACAGTCACAAGGCCATAAAGAGTAACTTACTTCCCTCACCAAAGTCTGTTGCCACATGCTGGAGCAAGATGGCTGCTGGTCTCTGCGAGGATTCAGCCTTCCTCTTCCTCCTAAGGCTCCATGGTCCCAGCTTCTTCTGATCTCAGCTGTAGGCTAGCATAAGCCTCATCTCTCTCTCCAGGCTCATTTCTTTCTGGGCTTTCTCAGCTGTTCAGGGCTCTGGTCTCTTCAGCTGCAAACTATCAGGCTAATGGCTCGGCTCTCTCCCCAGGGCTCCAGCGTCCAAAACTAAACTCTCTGTGTTTTACTTCTCCATGTATTTACTTCCCTGTCTTTGATTGAGCATCCGTTTATTTAGCCCACAAAGGTGGGGAGAGGGGGTGGGGACTCAAGCCGAGTGGCCCTAATGACATAGTCAAATAAAAGCCCTAATCTTGATTTAATAAAGTAAAAGTGAAACCTCTGAATCTAATACAATCTAATACATCCAGAGGAACAGATCAGTTTACAAATACAATCCAATATCTATTTTTGGAATTTATAAACAATACCAAACGGCCACACTCCACCTTGTGAATTATAAAAAGACACTATAATATTAAAAAAAAAAAAAATCAGTAACAATGCTAAGTACAAAATCATATCACAATCAGTTTAAAGAAATACAGTTTGTCTTGAGCCAAAGTCCTGTCTGGCTGTAGACCTCTGAAACTTACAAAACCATTTCACTGCTTCCAATATACAAAGGGACAGACAAAGGATAAACATTTGCGTTACCATAAGGAGAAATTGGGAGGGAAACAGGAATCATGAGTCCCCTACAGTTCCATAAAACTGCAGGGCATACTTCACTAGATGTCAGTCTGAGAGTCATTCTTAAGAAGAAGGTTCCTTCTCCTGGGGCCTCATGGGGGCCCACCCTTTCCACAGGCCTGCCCAATGGCCATTTTCTTGGTTCCACCCTCATCAAGCATCTGGGTGGTGACTGAGCTCCAGGCCTCACACTCCAAGAACACTGGGGTAATAGCCACACCTTCCCCAGTCTCTGGAGAAGTGAAACCTCTGAGTCTAATACAATCTAATACACCCAGAGGAACAGACCAGTTTGAAAACACAATCCAATACCTATTTTTGGAATTCATAAACAATACCAAACTGCCACACCTTCCAAGCATTCACTCAGTTTTGTCACCTTAAACAACCTAATGCAATTGTGCATACACTGATACAAAGATCTGAAAGGATAGCCCCACTTCTGAAAAAGGTCTAAAATTGTGAGAAGCCTGCCCTGCTCTGTTAAACAGCAGCAAAGTAGGCAGACACCTTAACAAGTTTGCATGTTCTTAGATTTCTACATGAAGAGTTTCAAACTCAACAAATCATTCCTCAACTTGCTTTTATGTGCTCAATATTATGTTTTAAAAATGTACCCATGTTGCTTTAATTCATTTAATTTCAATGCATTGAAAGTATTTTATTGTATAAATATATCATTGTACAAATATATAAGTATTTTAATTTTACTTTTCATCTGATGAACATTTCTGTTGGTTTACACTTTACAGTATCATAAACTATCCTTCAATGAGCATTTTTGTAATGTCTCCTTCTGTCATATATGAGAGTTCCCTTAGCATATATACCTAGAATTTGTATCTCTGGATTGAACATTCAACTTTCAGTTTCAGCTCTGCTAGATATTGCCTAACTGCTCTCCAAAGTGTTTGTACCAGTTTTCATTACCACCATTATTACTTCCTTATTTCCCACAGCAAAGCATTGAATATTTGTCTTAAGTATGGAAATGGTGCCTTATTTTATTTTAATTTGTATTTCCCTGTTTCTTGTTGTGTTTGATATTGTTTTCATTTATTTATTATCTGTTCATGAATTTTGTTAATGAACAATGATAAAGGGTGAGTTGGTTCCATTTGGTTCCTTTTTCCACTACACTCAATAAGCAGGCCTCTCTCTACACCACTTTTTTTTAAGTTCTGGTCCCAATCATTCACTGTGTAGCAGGGATAGGGCTCTAGTAATATATTTACTGGACCCTCAAACTTACTTTTGTTTTCATATTTTAACATTTTGGAATTCTTGAAGTGCCTAACAATCAGGGTGTACCTTGATTATAGTGTTGCCTTCTTTTCTAAAAAGCTGCTCTTAAGTAAAAAAAAAAAAAATGCCTTATAATCTATGGTATGTTAGGATCAATGAAATCAGGTCCTCCCTCCAGCTAACTGCAGAGTCATCTGGATCGACATCCAAAGGTCTGCTT
Organism: Cabassous unicinctus; assembly: GCA_029593785.1. NCBI lineage: Eukaryota > Metazoa > Chordata > Mammalia > Cingulata > Chlamyphoridae > Cabassous > Cabassous unicinctus. The sequence goes on along the minus strand of JAQZBX010037370.1, from coordinate 15,999 downwards.
GTCTTCCAGGATTTTTAAACCCTCCAAGCTCCCACAATGGAGCCACCCAACCATTCTGTAAGTCCAATCTCACTTTTGGACTCTGTGGCTAATACAGCTCTCTGTGCCCAAAGACCTCTACAAATACAGGTCATCCTTAAATCCCAGTTACAGAATCTGAGTTCCTATCTTGTCTTGTTTCCTTTGGCAAAGTTCCCCTACCATAACCTCCTCATTCTGTGATTCCTGTAGTAAATCAAGAAATGCACCTCATCTCTACTGACTACCCACCAGGCATCAGTTGTTCTGCTAGTTGTTTTCAGGCATGGAAAAAAGCAAAACTTTGTTGAATTTCTTTACATTTATTTTTAGTGTTTCCTTTTGTTTTTATTTTGAATTGATATGGCAAGGAGAGCACTATAATCTCTTCCACACTTATGTCCTCTTGAGAATGTAATTCTTAAACCCCTGTCTTTTTTTTTTTTTTAAATCAGCTCCCCTGAGTTGGCTCCCTCATCTTTTTGCTCTTTGTTTGCTCATATTTTATCTGCTCATTTGTTTTTGCCCATTGTCTGCTCGTTGTTTTGCTTATTGTCTGCTAATTATTTTTGCTCATTGTTTGTTTTCTTTAGGAGGGACCAGGAACCGAACCCAGGACCTCCCATGTGGGAGGCGGGCGCTCAACTGCTTGAGCCACATCTGCTCCCTTGCCCCTGTCTTTTACCAGCTGCCAGATCTTCATGATAGACAAAGCTGCTGGTTTCTTGGGGCACTCACGATTATTACATCTTGACCACAGCAGCCCTCACTGACCTCCTGCTTTGGCTTTCTCCTACTTCCTGCTGATAACCACTGTTCAAGCCTTTCATTTGCCTTTAGGAGGTCTGGCTGATGTTCAGGATGCAGACTGGCCACCTCACCTTGAGCATCCTTGATTATGAGGGTTATTCATTGTTTGATGAGTAGACAAAGGGAGGGAGCTCAGTGTATGGGGTTAAAAACATAGACGTGATATCACAGGGACAGTTAACTTCTCTGAACTTCAGTTTTCTCACCTGTAAAATGAAGATTATAGCAGTACCCACCATTAGTATTTATAGGATTAAATAAAAATGTATGTAAATTGCTGAGCACAATTCCTATCATACTACTTATTCTATAACCAGTAGCAATTATTAACTATTATTATTAAGTGACTAACCCAAAGACAGAAAGTGGTTGACAAAATTCTAAGCAACTAATCTGCCTTGTTTCATTTTCAAAGCTGACCTGGTGGAGTTGATCTGTTGTCCAAAGTAGGAAAGCCTCAGTCCCAAAACCCTCCGATCACCATGGTACTACAAGAATTTGGAGGTACCGACTCTGAATTTCCCCTCCCTTTCTCAGGGGAAAAGTTCTCACATGAAAAAGTGATTAAACTTACCTGGTGTTCGTCTGACCAAGTAAAACTTGAATCAGTTGAAGAAAACGGAAAGTGGTTCAAGAAAAGAAGAGAGTTCTAATCACCTGTGCTGTATGATGATGGAACAGCCCATTGTGGACGCTGGTGAGTGTCCTGTGCCTGAAGGTGGTCAAGCTAGGCAGGTGTTCTGCAGGATTAGGAGCTGACTGCCTGATCTTTAAGCTTCTTTCCAACTCTGAGGTTCTAACACTTAGAAAACAAGGCAGCCTATCAGAGTTCATTCATTCATTCAACACTAATCTCTCAAAGAATACCACATATTTCTAGTGATGGTTTGGTTTGGGGATAGTGAATGCACTTAAAAAATAAATAAATTAAATTAAATTGAAAAACCAATGCAGAGAGAAAGCCAATGAGAGGGTTTCTATCTCAAATACCAGAAACTGAACTAAGGTATGTATAATGTTAGAGAACAAAAGAGCCTTTCTCTAGATGGCCTCATAAGTTCATTGCTCATTTATTTATTTCTGAAGTGATTAACAAGTTTAATTTATGAACTACAGCTATTTTCTAGGCTAGTCTTTTTTTTTTCAAGTCAGCCATGCTCATATAACTTGATGGCTATACAAATTCTTTAGGCAGGATCTGTGGTGCTTACCAATAGAATTCCTCTCTTTTTTACATTGTGTACCAAGAAATATGAAAGAGAAAATTGTTGCTTATGGGAGAGGAGGGAATATAGCTAAACATAATCTTACTCGGGTCTTTCTCCTTGTTAGTTGGTCAAGCTGATGAGACTTTTTGTTTAGTGCATTGGGTCATAAACATAACTTTCATAATAGGGCAAGAAAAGATTTTCAGTACATGCCTGAAAATAAAGTACTTTATGACTACAAGATTTGCAATGTAGTTCCCCTTAATTGAAAACTGTTTCCAATTATTAGGGCAAGTCAGCTTGCAGAGTTCATGTTTTCCTTTTTCAAAGAAAAGATTTGTGACAGAGGCTGTAACCATCCTCTGAAATCACTTCTCGCCTTCTTTCATTAGTGCTGGAATCCCTGAGTTTTATGTGGGCACCTGGCCACCAAGAATGACACTTGCTTTCCAGCTTTCCTTGCAGGTAGGTGTGACCACGTGACTCATTTGGCTAATGGGATATGAGAGGAAATAATGAGCTCAACTTCCAGGTTGTACCATGAAGGAAAGGGTCATACCTAACCCCTCTCCTGCTCCTGTCACCGTCTAGAATGCTAGTAGCTAGGGCAGCTCTTAGACTACAAGATGCAAGTCGTGAGTGAGTAAAGCAGAGTGAAAAATCGAGGCCCCTACAATGGCCCGTGAGGCCCTATATGATCTGGTCTTGCATCACCTCTTTGGTCTCATCTCCTTCTCCTCTCCCACTGATCACCCTGTTCTAGCCACACTGGCCTCTTTGCTGTTCCCAGACAAGCTGACACATTTTTGCCACAGGGCTTTTGTACCTGACAAACACTCTTCCCCACGATATTCATGTGGCTCACTCCCTCAATCTCTCCAGGTCTTAACGCAAATACCACCTTGCCGGTGAGATAGTCTCTAACCACCTGGTCTAAAATTTCAACAGCATCCAATCCCCCTCAAGTCTTCCTACTCCCATCCATGCTTTATTTTCCCCACAGGACTTACCACTTACATTATAGTTTACATTTTGCACCACACAACTTTATAGGTTTTAACAGAATGTATAATGGCCTGTATCTGTCACTGCAGTGTCATGCAGGACAATTTCAATGTCCCAAAAATGCCCCATGTTGCACAACTCTTCCCTCTCTCTTCCCTCAGAACCTCTGGTGGCCACTGCCTTTATATAAATGGCATGCTAGAATAATAATAAGTCTACTTTAGTCTACAGTTGCAGTCCCCCTTATGCTTGTTCACTCCTCAATCTTTAGGATTTGGGGATGGTGATGCCCACTCTGCTTCCATTGAAAGGGATCTTAGATTCCATAGGGCAGATGTATGGAGCTGTCTTGCTTGCAGGTAAAGATACTCTGTTTTTGTTTTTGTTTTTTTTTTTGGGGGGGGGGGCGCTGTCCATCATCATCCTTTTGTTAGTTGTCCTGGGTGAGCCCGATGAACTGGAGAGTAGGTGTTGCAACACTGATGAGATTCAGGGCTCAACTGGCATGTGAACAAACCAAAGATTTAAGTCTCTGGGACATATATTTAACAAATATAGTGCTAAACATAGGTTCTTATTAAAGGGGCAGAAGAGTCCTGTGTAGGGAAATTATAAATGAGTCTAACTGTTACATTGGGAGCATATATTCCAAGGTATGTGTTAATTTTTATCATGTTCAATCGCCTCTCTCTCCTACTAGAATATAAGCTCCATGATGGCAGGGGTTTTTTTCTATTCTGTTGGGTTTTTGCATCTTGAAGGCCTAGAACAATACCTGAGATACAGTAGGTACTTAGGATAGTAGGAGCCTAGTTCTGCTACACTGTGGAGTACCCCAAATCACCTGAAGCTCAGACAGAAATAAACTGCTCTTGTGTTCTAGTTCACTATTATTTTCTCCTTTGATACAACAGCCAAACCAGTACTTTAATAAAGAGCTTGTGATTTTCTCTTTCAGCAGAGTGTTCTGCTATGGTATCATCCTCAACTTCCAGACTGTGCATGATAAACTAACAAGCTAAGACAGGCAAGACCCCTGCCCTCAGGAAGTTTACATTTTAACAAAGAAGACATTAATCAAGCAGACACACCAACAAATATCAAGTTGCAGTAGAGACAAAGCAGAGGTGCTGTCTGAAGAGCAAACAAGTATAACTTGGGAAGGACCAGAGAAACAATCTTGCAGACGGATTTGGAATATGCCCTGGGTTGGAGGAAGTGTGACACCTGGACTGAGGGACAGCCTCTTTAGCTGGAGCAGAGAATGGGAGCTGCTGTCTGAAGTGAGCAGAGAGATAAGAGGTAAGGAGTTTGGACTTTTTCTCACAAACAGTAGAAGCTCACGAAGTGTTTTAAGCAGGAGAAGATGTGTGGTAACTGCCTCTGGGCATTCAGAGACATTTCTGGACATTTCTGCCTCTCTCCAGCAGACCTGCATCCCCATCTCCCTTGAGATGGAGAAAGACTGGAATCCTGCGGAATGGAGGCTTGCTGCTAGTACAACTCTTTTATTCATTGCCTCACAAATTAGTTGCAAGAACTTGCCCTGGAGACAAGGGGATGCAAATGCAAACTACATGGAATTGTAATAACATAAACATTATGAAACAATGCAAACCAGTTGGGCTCCCTGTGGAGAAATAATCCCCATACTCCTTTCCGAATTGTCTTTATGGAAATTTCATAAAATTTGCCATTATTAAAACTGAGTAGCAATTATTTCTCTCTTTGGGTCATCAGTTGTGTGTGTGTGGGGGGGGAGGAATTATTTGTGCTCTCCTCTGTTTCTGGAGTTCATCCCATAGCAATGAGGCCACAAGGATTGACGGGACTGGGGCCTCTATTGACGGAAGGAAGGCACGAGAACTTGGGACGTTATTGCACATGTGCTATTGGAGGTGGAAGCGGTTAAGAGAGTGATAGTGGCAGATGCGGCCACAGCTAACAAGTGTGTCAGGGAGCCAAAGCCATTACGGTCTGTTGACATAACATTTGCCAGCTTCACGGGGGCCATCGTTGTAAATTAGATTTAATATCGATCGGGCCTTTCACAATCAGGGCCAGGAGAAAATTGGAGACAGGGTTCTTAGTCAAAATTGGCTCTTAAGACTCTGCTTTCTAATTAACATAGAAGAACAGAAATCCAGGGCCTGCCTGGCGACCCAGCGTGGCATAGCTGCTTTCCTGCTCCCTGAGGGCAGTGGGGAAGTGACGGCAATTTCCACAGCCTTTCTATTTTCTCTCCCAGGACGGAGCTGCTGCGCAGCCGTGGAGGAGGTGAAAGGTGGGCTGTGACAGAGAGCATGGGGGTCTCCAGACGGCTGCCTTTCTCATCTGTGCTCCTTTCCACCAACTTCATTCCTGAGCCTTTAAGAATCCTCCAACGGCGAGTTTCCCTATTTTATATCCTTTCTCGGTAAGCTTCAGGCAGACCTAACACTCCTCAAGGCTTTCCCTGGCCTTCCATGGACAGTCCAGGCAGGGAACTCACTAGCATCAGAGACCATATCTCAGTTATTTTGCATTCCCAACACTTTACACATAACTTGTCCCTTAAAAGCAGGGTTGGGACTAGAGTAAGGCAAGCAAGGCTCTTAGGGCACAAAATTGAAGGGCGCACTCGCTCTCAGGGGCCAACTCGGCCCTTGCAGACTCTGGCAGTGGGTGCCTCCTTGGCTTTCACAGCCTAGGCTCCTCACTTGCTTCACAATAGCCCTACTTAGAAGGGATGTTCTAATAGCCCTACTTAGATGACATGAATAAATGAATTCTTTCATCCCAACCCCCAGCCCTCAACTCCCAGATGCTACTGCTACCTTTGCCAGCCTGGATACATGTGGGAAGGGAAGATGTTGAGAAAAGAGAGGTTTTAGAAATCTGCTTTACCAATAATAAACACACAAAAAATAGCCATTTTATAAATCTAAACAGCAGTTCCAGGTTTATGTCACCTGCAAAGAGTTCTTCCTCCAAGCTTCATGGAGTTAGTCTTCAAAATTAATTGCAAAACTCAAGTCCAACCAGAAACATCTGCTGCCCTTAAGTAAAAAGCTACCAGGGACCTGAAAAGACACAGGTCCCTGGGCTCGGCTTCCGTTTGTTAATTTCAAAAGCTTGCATCCTCCCACTCTCTCTCACAGTTTCTAGGAAGAGACAGGCAGGTCTGTGTTCCTGTGGGATGATTTTATTCTCAGTCAGAGAGAATGGGGACCATTTTGTGCACAACAGACACCTTTCCAGATGGGGGAAAATATATTTTTTTCCCTTGACAATAACCCTCATTTATTTCCAGCCTCCTCCTTCAATTCGAATAGGTTTCTTCTTTGGAGCTAAAAGGCCTTCATTTGATCCCTTCTCTTTCCCATTTTACTGGACTTCTCCATCCTTGGACACCTTATTGCAAATATGGAATTTGTTTATGGAAGAAGGCCACACAATTAAAAACATTCCGTATTCTGTTGTAAGCATAATGCATGTGATAAAGTATGCATAGGTGAAAAGGCATCCAGATGATGAAAAACAACACTTACTACCACTTATTGATCATGTACTACATGACAAACCTTATATCATGTTACCCTGCCACTGATTAACTCAGTTTCCTCTCCCGTAAAATGTGCTGTGGAAACTGAATGAACTTTGGCCTTCCCTTCACTAACTTTGAAGGCATATGGTGTAGCACTCCTGTGCCTGCTGAAGCTCTGAGGAGCTCAGGGCCTGACTTGCTTATACATTGGAATGGACGGCTCTCATTCTTCCCTGCCCAGCATCCATCCCTCCTTTCCTGGAGAAAACACTCCAGTTTTCTTTTGGAAACCTCTCCCCCATGTGCACAGGGGGAGACTGACCCCACTGTGGTTTCAGAGATGAGCAAGGGACCTAGTCTGGCCCATGGGAATTGTACCACGTCTCCCTCGCCCCTGTGATTGGCCAAGTGTGGACGCACTGTTGAACCAGCATGCGGAAATGTCGTCCCAGGCTGCCAGCTAGAATTATTAGAGAAGAAAGTCCTCTTCTAAGTGGAATGGGTAGAAGCTGGGAGCTGCTGACGGCCCCTGTGCCAGCATGCAAGAGCCTGCCTGTGGAACGTAGTCCTGGAGCTGGGGGGAGAAGGTCCCTCAACATATTGCGTGTCCTTCTGGTGCCATCCATGTCAGAAGTTAGACATTATTGTTATAGGAACCTTTTTTTTGTTGTTGTTAACGTAAACCAATGTATAATATATAATGCACATATTCACATCAGTCTCTGAAGCACTGATTTAAAGCAACTGGAGGGTAACAATGTCCATTCACCAAAAACTTGTCTTTACAATCAGCTCTATCAGGCATGTACCCAAGGGACCAGTCCAATTGACTCCCAAACAGGCTACTGCCTACTTCCTAATGCATTATCCCCAAGGACATGGGGTGGGCTGGAGTAGATCCCATCACCTTTCACAGAAAGTAAGTTCAGGACAGAGAACAGTGGAGTTTGGATGATTCCCTCCTGATGGGACTGAACTGCAAATAGAAACCAAGTTTTTCAGCCCCCAGTTAAATACGTGAGGGGCAAGGCCAGGGGCCCGAATACAGGGGCGTTTTATTTTGCACTCCAGAATGGTTGAGATTAGGTGAGCTGCACCTTCACACCCAGGAGCTGCAGAGGCTAATGAAAGCTGAAATGAGCCAGGAGCTGGCGTGCTGGGCAAGAGGAAACGAATGGACTTCAGAGTGTGCCTGCTGCAGGGAGCCTCTCACAGGCAGCCATCTCTAATTGTGTGAGCAATAATGCTGGCACCGTGGGGTGGGGGGTGAGGGCTGGAGGCTTGGCAGCCTAAATGAGACCATACCGAGTTTTTTAACTTCTTCCTTGGTCAATAAGACCTGACTGGTCCAAGGACAGGGGCGATGCAAAAACGGCATTTACGTAAATCCTCAGAGCAGCTTCCTTTAAAAAGTTCCAGATGCATCACCATAGCTCAGGGCACCGTGGCAACCCTAAAGGACCTGCAGAACACAACCTTCTAAGATGGGGTTACCATATTTCTGCTGCTATTTAAGTCTTCCTCTAAATGTATGTCTTTTCTTTCTCTTTGCTTCTTCGAACTGAGGCATCTCCTGCTGAACAGCATTAGTGAGAGGCAATGCTGGATCGAGTAACACATTTTTAATGATGTGAAACAAAGCTTTAATTGCCATAGTTATTTACAAAATAATGTGTTCCTTGCATTTGGTTTAATAGCACTTTGTCCACAGTTTTCATCAAAACAACCACCCATCTGACTTATTGGAAGATTATATTAAATGTCAGGAAGCCTCACCAGACTCATAAAGTACTTCCCCGCCAATTAGGATTTTAAATTTGGATGGGGAAATAATAAATACAATAATTATTGAACCCTGTGACATTAACCGATAAGGATACCTACTTTCCTTGAATTATCAATTTCACATTGTCATAAAAAACAGATTAGTGACGATTTAGTCCCACATCTGGTAACCTTTAAGTAACATCGTAACACTACACAGCTTTGTCATTAGAGTGTCATGAGCCTTCTTACTAAAAGAATTGATACCTAACTATTTCATTTTGGAACAGTCTCCAAAGTTTTCTAATGTTTAGTATCTGGTAACAAATCTAGAGGAGTGTAAAAGAGGCAGATGTGCCGGGCAATTTTGCCAGCAGCAGTTTTTAAAATAATCCTATTATAATTTACCATGTGAAAGCAAGTTTAGGTCGAGTCCAAATCATAGAACCATAATGTACTTTCCATGGGGGGAACTGTTCACTACCAGACCCTCTTGGTGGGAAGGTATATTGCTCCCAGCATTAGGGGGGTCAATTTTCACCTATCCTCCAGAAATATTTATACACGGCCACAAAAGGCAGTTCATTACAGCATTGCTTGCAATATTAAACATATCAAAAATTGTAAACAACCTAAATCTCTATTAAAAGAGGAATGCTTAAATAAATTGATACATCTGCATAATGGTGTATTATGCAGCCATTAAAATAGAATGAGCTGCCAAATGTTCTGACATGGTAAGTTCTTCATGCTATACTGTTAACTGGAGAAAGCAGGTTGCGGAACAGCATTTAGATTGTGATTCCATTTTGGGAGAAAATTGTAGCATTGTCTATAGATATGTACACTGCATGCACAAAAGCTGTTCATAGTCATTTTACAAAGTAAAGTGGGGTAGGGTTGTAGGGAGTGGAGAAGAGAGACTTTCTTTCACTTTTTATTTTAAATATTTCTGTATTTTTATAAAGAACACATTAGTTTAATGATTTTTAAACTTAGTAACTATTTTAAAGAAGGATAAACCCAGAATCAGAAAGGCTGAGGAGACTTCCATAGTCAATCAATCCATCCCCCTGCTTTTGAAAAAACCTTGAGCCAGAATTTGTTCTGCACTCTGTGGGGGACACCAACGACCTTTAAATTCCCTAAGGAAGACAATGTCACAGTTTCCCTCTCTAACATTACTTTTGTTTCAAGACCTTACAGCCAGGAAATGCCTTCCACACAGTCTAGGCATCCCAGTGCTGCCCTCTGGAAGTGGAAAACCATTATTTTGAGTCTTCTATTCTCTAGCATCAATTACACCATTTGATTTGGTCTTATCTCATTAGAAAATTCCACAAATGTTACCTCTGTGCTTTTCCTTTGCAAAACTGTCTACCTCTTAACAGCCCTAAAATGTCTACCAGTTAAGGCTACCAAGGAATCTGACTCAGCTTTCTAGTCACCAGCTTTATACTCAACTCAACCTAGAGTGGACTTTGCTCTTTAAGTACAGATTTGATTCAACGAACATTTTTAAAAGAAGAAAAGGAAGAAGTGGTGGTATGCAGTGGACGGAAGTACAGGCTCTGGAGACACAGCGCCCAGCTCGGAATCTGGGCACCATCATCCGGGAACTGTGGGAGCTGGGCGGGTTCCTGAACCACCCCGTGTCTCTGTTTTTCATCTGTAAAAAGGAAATGATAATACTACTACATCGGTCATAGGAGTATTGGGAGTAGGAAACAAGCTCATGTATGTAAAGCATTTGGAGCCAATCCTGTTCCAACAATTCCCTTCTCTTCTACATTATCAAAGTTTCTTTCTCTACTGGATTGTTCCCATCATATGAAAATGCTTCTTTTCTCCCATTTCAATATGCAAACAACAAAAAAAAATCCTTTTGTCCCCACTTCCCCCACCACCTACCACTCTTTGGCCACTTTTCTTTTTTCTCCTTAGAAGCAAACTCCTTCAACCATGTGTACTCATTGGCTCCAATTCCTCTCCTCCATTTTCTCCAAAGCGGGCCCCAATCCAGATTTCAGCTTGAATGCAGGTCTGTCCCCCTGCCACGTGGGAGATCTTAACCCCTGTTCCCTACTGCTTCTACTAACACAATTCAACTAGTTAAAAAGCTATATATTGGCTCCACCTCTTCCTCCGTCCTTGTTTGGAATTCTACAATACCAATGATTCAGCCGAATGTCACAAACTGAGCAGTGCTTTAACTTTATACACACAAAATTTAACTGTAGTCCCGTGTAAAATGATGGATGAGGTCACAAGTCTTTTAAATTTCCTTCAAGCTATATGACTTTATTATTGAGTTCCAAATAACCTTCTACTTCTGGAAGTGGTGTTTTAGTTTGTTTATTTTTGCTGTGAGGGACTCTATTGCTCCCTCTTGGCCAACTTATTAGCTTTAGTCATAAACAGCAATCAGTGAAACATGAGGTTTTTTTTATGAGATAGTTAATTCCAGTTTGGAACTCTTTGAAATTTTGGAAAATTTTTAATTTCAGCATATTAGCTTTTGCATCTGAGAATACTATTTTGTTCTGGTGGCTCCTATTTCATGTGTGAGATTAATTTTAGTCAGGACATTGCTAAAAGAATAGACTCACTTAAATTTATTATAATAGGTCAAGGAATAATTTCTCTTTCATAAACAGAACAAGGTCTGATTTTTTAAAACCGGTGAAGTATTTAGTATCTAGGTGGCAGAATTATAATGGACTATTTAAGGAGGAAATACCCTTGTTGACTTTTAGAACCTTCCTAGGACTAGTGATGTTAAATCCACCACTCACAATACTGATTGGGAGATCTCACTGCAATAAAATGCTCAAGTGAAAAGCAGATTCTGTGGGTGCCCTGCCCACAATCTTTGGAAGCTTCCCACTTCTTATATGTCAACCTGATTTCTAACTCTGCATCCTTTGTGCAAGGACTTTCTTGGGCCTCCAGAGCCTCTTCTGCCCAAGGACACAGGTCAGAAGTGTCAGAAAACTAATGTCCCCCACGCCAGGAGCAGCCCTCAACTAAGGGTTGATGGGAATTGGTATATAAATACCCTAGTTCCCTCACTCCATGGGACAACTCTCAGGTGCACGTTCCATGCTGGCTTCTATGTGCTCCCAGGAAGCTCCAGGTTCCCACAGTGGTAACCTGCTTGAAAAATAGATTCTTTAGTAGTTGCTTTTCTTTTCCTATCTCAATTCTCTGTTCCCTAACCAGTGTGTCCCAGGATCACCTACTAAATAATCTGCTTGCATTTGAATCCTTATACCTAAGATATCAGCCTTCATTTGGGACTTAGCAGTAAATCAGTCATAATGATGATGGTAATGATGATGATGATGGTGGTGGTGATTCATTGCTTCTTCAGCAAATATTTATTGAGCACCTACTCTGTTCTAGGCACAGTTCTTGTCATTGGGGATCCAGCAGTGACCAAATGAACAAAATTCTCTGCCCTCATGTGGCTTACCTTCTTGTGGGGTGGGTGGACAATAAACGAAATGAAAAAATATCATAAAGCTGCTAAATGCTATGAAGGAAAATAATGTCAGGGAGCAGGGTAGACACCGCCAGAGACTGGGGTGTGCAGTTGTAATAAGTGGTCAGCGAAGGCCTCACCGAGAGAGTCAGGTGAACAAAGACGTGAAGGGGGTGGGAGGGCGGGGAAGAGCAAGCCAGCAAGAGTGTTTGTCTAGGCAGGAGGAAACAGGTGCAAAAGTCCTGCTGGGGACCATACCTGGAATATTCCAGAACCAGCAGGGCCGCTGGGGATGGAGCCGAGCAAAGAAGGGGGACAGTAACAGAAATGAGATGATTTATTATTTACTAAAGGTTTAGGTTTACTATTTACTATTGTTATTGTTGTCAGGGCTGCTGTTTAATGGGTTTTTTCCCCAAAATTTTATTATGAAAATTTCAGAAAAGTTGAAAGAATTTTACAGTGAACACCCATATACCTGCTACCTGGATTCTACCAGTTTATTATATGTGCTTTTTCATACATCTATCATTCTATTTGTCCCACTATCCCTCTATCCATCTGCTATCCATCTATAAAACCATCTTATTTATTTTATGCATTTCAAAGTAAATTTCAGACATGTAACAAACATGGTTAATCATTATACAGATATTTTTTTAAACCTAACCACAACCTTGCAATGTGGATGCAATATCCCCATTTTACAGATGAGGAAACGGAGACTTGAAGAGATTGCATAACTCAATTAAGGTGATAAAAAATTGCGTAACTAAGAGGGGATTCCAACCTAGGTTTTTTCAATGACAATGCTCACGTCCTTTCTCCTAATGGCACACTGTCATTCTTGGCCAACAAAATAATGTTGAAGGACAGTCAAGGAGTTGGAAGAAACTAGGCCCTTCTCCAAAGGGAATGGTTTCCCTTCATTCTTTTGTTTGCATCTGAGAGGTGGAGACCCAGTGAGGTGCTGGTCAATGTTTACCAGCCATTTCTTTGGATGGGATGGGGATGGCACAAGAAGGAAGGGAAACCCTGGTTTGCAACATTTGTGAATATTCCTATTATGGCCAATTTCAAGTGGCCAAACTGACCAGATTGTGCACTCTTGTGAGCTAGTACCCGTCAGCTTAGGCACATCACGGTGGGTATGTTAGTCAAATACTGTGGATAAAAAGTATCACTGGCCCTTATTAACAACACCATATTCAGGAATCATCCCAGTGCCCTGTATCCAGGGAATACTCATTAAATATGGGTGGTGGTGGTAGTGAGAATGAAGATCTGCTCCTTCCCACACACACCTATATCTATACCCAGCATCAACCATCTGTGCACACACATGCACACACTCACACTTCCCAGGGTGAATGGTAGTGAATTTGAGTCATGGATCCAGGACCCTATATATAACACAACTGTGTATAGCAACCTTCTCCACAAATAATAAATGAATTCCTTTCTCTATGTAGTTTCTAGCCCTTGGTTGATTTCTCTTGCTGTTCTCTTTTCTCTTCATCCCTGCACCTCCCTGCCCTGTTGACCATGCTTTCCTTTTGCAAGAACACTCATAGCGTGCCCCGATACCAGAGAGAACACCATATTCTGCATAGCTTGAGGTAATAAATCACTAAAAGACATCCTGCTTTGAGAGGTTTGCCTTTTCTCCTCCTTCTTGAGCTTCTCCCTTTAGCTTCAATGGTCTCAACCTTCAGAGAGTTCCCTGGTGCTGCTCCTGATCAGGTTCTGCCTACTCCTTTACCATCAGACCATCCGAGGACCACTTGAAAGCTCGATTCTTTTTATTTTTCCCTCCTGACTGCTCTCTGCCCCCTTCACACCAATTTTCCTCTGTACCCTCTGCTCCCAGGGCCTTATACAACAGAGATAACATCCCTAATCCCATTACCTAAAGCCTCCTTGTCTTCCAGAATTGGCAATGGTCACTTTCCTTGATTTGGGGTAGATGGTTCTAGATTCAGACCTTTCTATGTAGAATCCTTTGGTCATTTCCTCCTTCCCCATGACACCCAGCTCTCACCCCTGTCAGCTCCCGTATTTTTGGCTGATGCAAGGCACATCCCCAGTGGTCTGTAGTGCAAATAACAATCATCTTTAACAGAATTGGCACAAACAAAATCTGACACTTAACGACAGTAAAGCATTTTTTATAGTATGGCAAATCCCATTACCGTGCAACAAAGAACAGCTAATTGCTAAGAATTAATAATGAGAAATAAGTATAGATAATGGTTTAGCTGACACTGTCATATTTTAGTACAACATGTTCTGAAATATTTGCTCCCTTGGGTTGTGAATGTGCTATTTTTGTCACTAATAGGCCTATAGAAACCTAGTGGAAATGAGAAGTTTTCTTAAAGAAAGTTAAGCATTCTGAGATTTCTCTGATAAGGGGAAGAGGTCAATGTGCCTGTAGTTTCTGTGCCTCATTAAAATTCTGCTTCCATACTGTATAATGTGAGTAATATTAATTTTCTAAACACTGGTGTACAGCAGCTGCTAAATAATTTCCATAACAGCATTCTTACTCTACAGGCATTTTAAAAAGGAGAATCATGAAGATGACTGTTGACTATTTGCCAAAAAGAAAAGCTCATCCTAACCCAGTTCTGAATCATTCCAGACAAAAAGAAGGAAAACATTAGGGGTGCTAAACTCCTCATTCATGGGAATGTCTGCAATTGACTGTGCTGCCTTAGACCCAGGGTTTGGCGTACCTGGAATGAGCTGCGGCAGCCACATATTCACTGGGCTGCATACTTCCTCCAAATGCCTTTGTAGTGGCAAAGCTCATGTGGCCTGGACTAGCTAATAACCTAGGCATTTCCCCAGCCCCAGTCATATGAGTACCCGTGGCTTCCCTTCCCCTCCTGGTCCATGCCACTGTGGTTACAGCATGCACTATAGTTAAACCTGTCCACAGTGTTTCAGGGAGGGTGGCGTAGCTGGGCCACTCTGGACACCTTGTCTTTCAGAGACTTGCCCTCAGGGCATCCTCCACCCACCTTCCTCCAGAAAGCACTGGGATACCCAAGCACACAGTCAAGATATAATTCCTAATGTTTAACTTATATACATTCTCAGGCTGGATTTCTCTTCTCTTGCTGTCCTCTGCCAAGAAGAAAAACAACTATTGTCATGAACTTGACATTACTAAATCTCCTTTAACTCTCTCTGGCAGATTAATTTTTTATTTCCCAACTTTTCATTCATTCATTTTGCAATCCATCACCTTTTTCTTTATGCTCTGGCCCCAACCTGTCTCTCTAATTGTATCAGCCATGTCTCCTTCCCAAGTGCCTAGCAACACCACCTTACCAGTCTACTTCCACTCCCCCAAATAAACCATGGCTGGTCACTCCTCCGAGTCTTTACGGAAGCTGTAATCTCTGGCTAGATAGCCCAACCCCCTGCAATCTGGTAAAATTTTACTCTTCATCCCTCTTGTATCCCATAGACAAAGCTAATCACCATTTTCAAACTCTCTAGCCTTCTGCCTATACCCACCAACTTAGCACTTATCTTATCGTTGCTTGCTTATACACATATTTGTTTTCTTTGCTTTTGTGTGACTCTCAGAATGCATGAGCCTGTGTTTCATCCATCTTCACATGCACTGTGCTTGTAACATAGTAGGCACTCAATAAATCGTTGTTGAATTGAATTTCCCCTCAAGGATATATAAAATTATAGGTGACCATAAATTTTGTCAATTCATGTATCTCCATAATTAGAATTGGCATGGACAAATTAAGTAATCTTTGCTCCTCTTCTGGAGCGCCCCCCCCCCACCCCATCTGAATAATGGCTTCTGCTTTCTGATAATTTACCATTTACATAGATCAGAAAGTGCTTTACATAGGTTAAAGCTAGTCCTCACCAGTAATCCTACAAGACGCATGATATTATTATTATTGTAACTATTTTACAGATTAAGAACTGAAGAATCAGAAAGGTAAAGCTACTTGGCCTAAACTGCATAGCTAGTGAGCAGCAGAGCTGGGGACTCAAATCTAGATCTGGACAGCTCCAAAGTCCACACATCTCCCATCCCATCTACCAAACCTTGGCACAAAAAGGCTACCCCTACCACCTCTCTTCATGAAGCAACCTAAAGAAACAGTCAAGAAATCAGCTAAGAGAGGGAGCTGCTCCTTTTTGTA
>JAQZBX010037369.1:0-23829 GCA_029593785.1 Cabassous unicinctus | reverse complement strand
GATATTAGCTAAGACACTTTAGAAAATTGTCACCTGGAAGACAGAATAAAGAAAAGATAGAACAAAAGCAGGAAGAGTTCATTTTCAGGGCTGAGAAAAGTTTCCCCAGTATAGCAAAGCAAAAACAAATATGAGTGTAGATCTAAAGGATCCTGGGGAAAAGAAAGCCCTAGATTTTCTGGATAAAATATGATATTTTTAAAAAAATTGTGCAGTGATTTTCAAAAAGAGAAGATGCCAGAAGTGAAGTGTACTGTCAACTAGACAGAGAAGTAAATAAGATGATTCTTCAACAACCCTGTAAAGTTATTTGAAATAGTAATAATTAGATTTTCAGAACTACAAAAATCCTGGAGAGTAGGTATCATCAAATGACTTTAGTATCACTTATAAAGGAAGTAATTAAATCTGTCACCAGAGAAAATTAATCTTGCCTTTGCTATGATTCTTTATGTGGGGAGAAAAAAAAGGTTTTCACAAGAAATCAGAAGAATAGGCATGAAATCTTGATGTGTTTGGACACTAGATTTGCACTGTGCTCTTAAAGTGGGGCTATACCAAACTGAGAATATAGCAATTAAAAAATGATCCTGGTGGGGTGAAAACACTGTGGAGTCTATTAATCAAATAAAAATTTCCCTGCATGGACATATTCATCCCTGTAAGATTTGCAAAGGAAAGAAACAAAAGAGGTCAGATTAAGATGATCACACAAACAAAATCAGAAATTACAAAATTTACGGTAAGTGAGATTCATCAGTCACTAACACCAGGAAAACTTCAGCTATTGAGGTGAAAACCTCGAAGTAAACTCCAAGTATATGAGATCCTAGGATCAAAAGAAAAGAACATGCATACATCCCCACTCATATATAGCCCAAGTGTGTTGAGAATGATTAAACAGATGACAGAGCATGTTTTAGCTAAAGGCAGTGAGATTAAGGAGACTCACCAGTGAGGAAATTCAAGAAGGAAGTTAATAATCCCCAGGAAAACCTGGAAAAAGCCACAGTAATTGGTGACAGTAAACTCCAAAGAAAACCATCTGAAGAGTAGGCAGATTGTTTGAAAGTCTAATTGAGGAGAAATTTTACCTATGTGACCTCTCCCCATTCAATGCAGGCAGGAGACTAAGTTCCCCTACTTAAGAGAAGATGAAGGAATAAGATGAAGAGTAAAACCAAAGGTCCCTGGCCTAGGAAGAAAAGTCAAAGATTAGGGGACCACACTGTTCCCAGGTGTGTTAAGTGATGCTCAAGGCCTTCTCACACTATTTGATATTCTAAATGAAAGTCAAAAGTTCACCCTTCAGTAAGAAGAAAGGCATTACCTGCTCTACAATGTATGACAAGCCCAAGACCAAATGAAAGATAAATAAATGAATAAAACCTAAAATTATGATCAGCAGGCATTTCCACATTAATAAGTGCCAGCAAGATGATGCTACAGTGGAAATACATGCCCCACATGCACAGTTAATTGAACTTGCTTTTTGTATCCCTATCTTACACATGACAGGACAGATCAAGATCACCAGAAAAGCCACTAATTTGAAAGGCAGAAGCTAAAACAACTTGAAAGAAGGCAGCAACTCCAGGGAAGCAACTTTTATGAATGGAGGAGAAATAATCCTACAATATCCTTAGAGATTTGAGAGAACATTGCAGTGTCAGAACAAACAGGATATAAGTGCACATTTCACATTTTCTTTCGTCTAATGTTCAGGTTTGTACTTTGAGTACAATATTGAATACAAAAATTAAAAGCAGTCTTGTTTTGTTCCTGATCTCAGGGAGAAGACATTTATTCTTTCCCCATAAGAATGATATTTGTTGTAGTCTTATCCTAGTTACCTTATGCCAGGTTAAGGGAGTTCCTTTTTGCAGCAGTCATGGGAGTGATCTGTTCAGAATTCTCTTCAGGAGAGAATTTGCTAAAAAAAGACTATGGTTAGTTGACATCCTGCAGCTGCTACAACTTCAGGATCCCCCATAGCATCATGACAAGGTCACACCCTTCCTTGGCTGACCCAAATCAACAACTGAGTATGGTTGGAGTACTAGGGCTAGGATATTCCTGAACAATAAGTGACTTCTTTCATGGGCTGCCATTGCCCCAGGGCTCCTATCCTGGTCATTGCTTTTGCAGAGCTGCATGGCAGGCTGAGGATCTTTCTATCCTAGTCTTCTTCTTTTCCTCTCTCCCTTCTTATATATCAAACCTGCATTAGGGTCTAGGGCTTTCTCCACTTGATTTTGCTCTCTTTGTCCTTTTTGCTTCACAGTGTAGAATTTTATACCTAGTGAAAATGTCATTTGAAATCAAGGCAAAAAATTAATATTCTTCAGGCAGAGAAAACTTGAGGGTATTGACCTCCAGGAGAACTGCTATAAAAGAAATGTTCAAGAAGTCCTACCAGCCAAAAGAAAGTACCATCAGATGGAAATATGGATGTACACAGAAGAACGAGGAACTCTGGAAATAAATATGGGTCATAACACATACTCTGAATGATTTACTTGTGTTTGTTTATTGAGAATTATTTATATGCCCCCTTATGTCCCATCTTAGTTCATGTTCCATGGACACTTTAAAGGAAAATATATGTTTCCGTAGTGAGTTTTAAGTGCTACATAAATGTCAAATAGGTCATGTTCATTGATAATGTTAATCATATCTCTATGTTTTTACTAATGTTTGTATACTTGTTCTGGCAAGACACAAGGAAAGTTTTATGTTTTTAAGAATTTTATAAAGTTATATATTTATGCTTTTATTGTGGATTTTTCTGTTTCTATCTTTAGTTGTCAATTTTTGCTTCATGTATTTTGTACCACTGTTTATGGGCACATACACAGTTAGAATTACTAGATGTTCTTGAACAACTGATTCTTTTCTCATTATAAATTGTCCCTTTTAAACTCTCATAATATATTTAGACTTAAAATTACCTTGTAAGATATTAACACAGACACTCAAGCCAACTTTTGCGTAGTATTTCCTTGGTTTTTGATTTTCTAAACTTTTATTTTCAACCTGACTATGCCTTTATATTTAAAATGTTTTTTTCTTACAAGCAACATGTAGCAGGGACTAGCTTGTTCATCAGGTATGTCTATCTTTGCTGAAAAGTTTAACTCATGTACAAGGTAGTAACTTATTTGTCTGAATTTAATTCTCCCATTTATGTACTTGGGTTTTATTTATTCCATTTATAGTTTATTCCTATGTTTCATTTTTGCCTTCATTGTGATAAAGCACACATTTTTTAAGTATTTCATTTTATATCCTGCAATGACTTATCATCTAAATATTTTTATTTTTGTTTTGCTAGAAAGTTTAATATTCAAATAATATAATTCTACTTCACAATCATTCTAAGAACATTATATTAATAAAATGCATTTATTTTTCTTCACACCTTTGTGAACTTCTTGTTTTATATTTTATTTCCTTCTACCCTACAAAATTCTTAATATATTTTATTTCATTTTAAGCATTAGGCTTTTAGTAATTTTTAAATTCTGAATATTAGAAAAATAAGGACACTAAAAGAAGGGTATTTTGTATTTGCCTAGAAATGTTCCTTACATACTGCAAATATGGCTTTCCATTTTTTAGTTTTTCCCTTCAGTCTGAAAAATATCTTTCATCCTTTTTTGTAGTGCATGTACTGAATAAAAATGCCCTTAGGTTTTATCTGGAAATATCTTTTTAAAACATGCTAAAAAATTAAGACAATATATTATAGTAATATAAAACTTTAGTTTGACAATTCTATTTATTTTATTTCTGCCTTGTAAATATAGCATTCCGTTTTTTTCCAGCCTCCATTTTTTTCCCTGATGGGAAGATATAAGCCACTCATTTTGTTTTCATACTCAATTTTACCTGTTCTTTTCCCTTGTCTGTATTTAAAATTTGCTCTTTATGTTTGGTTTTATTTTATTTTTTAATTTATTTTTGGGCTGTCTTTATTGTATTTTTTATTTTAAAATAAGCTTTAAATTACATAAATGTTACATCAAAAATATAGGGGATTCCCATATATCCTACCCCTCCCCCACATCCCCCATTTAATGACATCTTTCATTAGTGTGGTTCATTTGTTACAATTTATGAACGCATATTGAAGCATTGTTACTAAGCAAGGACTACAGTTTACACTTTGCCCTGCACAATTTTATAGGTTTTGACAAAATGTATAATGGATGGCCTGTATCTGTCATTGCAATGTCATGCAGGACAATTCCAATGTCCCAAAAATGTCCCATGTTACTCCTAATCTTTCCTCTCCCTCCCATCAGACACTCTGGTGGCCACTGCCTTTATATCAATTTTATCTTTGGTTTTAAACAATTAATTTATGACATGCCTTGGTATGGTTTTATTTGTATTTAACTTGCTTAGAGTTTTGCTGAATTTCTTGGATATGTAAATTAATGTCATTCATCTATTTGGCAAGTTCTCAACTCTTATTTCTTCAAATAGTTCTTTTGACTTTCTTTTTCTTCTCTCCTTCCAGGAAACCAATTAAATATATATTAGACCATTTGATATAATAAATATCAGAGATACCTGTTCTGCTTTGGTTCTCAGACTTTTTTCTCTTTTTGGTATTCTTGCCTAATTATTTTCACCCATCTTCAAGATCACTGGTTCACCTGTTATGAGTCCAGTCTGAGGTCAATTCCATTTGGTAGAAAATATTCCAACTGAACAAGGAGAAAATAATAAAGTAACACAAGAGGAACATAATAGACAAGGACAACACAGTAAACATGGTTAACATGCATATAATTTGAGTTTTAGAAAAAAAAAGGAAAAAATGGGGCAGAAGGAATATCAAAAGATATACTGACCATGTATTTTCTAAAACTAAAGAAGTTTTGCAAAACACGATTTATGGAACTTAATGAACACCAAGCAGAATGAATGTAAAGAAGATCACATCTATAATCACTATAATAAAATCTTCTGGAAAACAAAGACACAATTTTAAATAAATCCGTAGAAACAAACACAAAGGACTTTTAATTAAAAGTCAATAAAACTGACAGCTGACTTAGCATAGTAAATGGAATTCTATAAACAATTTAAAATTGTCTCCAAGACTGAAAGCAATTTAAAATACTTTCAAACAAACAATAATGGAGATAATTTTTCACCACCATGCCTACATTAAAAGGGAATTCTACAGAGAGAAGGAAAATGATCCCAGCCCAATATAAGGTTACAGTAAGAAACTGTACTTTGATAAGGAATTGAATGTCAGGAGAGACAAATCTGAAATTTTCACAGGAAAGTGCTAGGTAGATGGATGGGTTGATAGAATGAATTTAAATTAGGCAGAAATGAAGTAACAGATTTAAAATAAAATACATGAAGAATAGTGGAATAAAGGGAGTACAAACAATTACCCTACCACATTATCCTGACTTTAAAATGGTGAGATTAAAAGGATTGAAGGGGATAATCAGTTTTCAGGGAAGTGAAGGGCTGAAGCTTAGGGGCCAGGCTGTCAGGATTTTGATGCTGGGAAAGTTGATGAAAAGTGGTCCAGGCTGAAACCAAACTTATTTTCTTTTTAGTTATTTGTTTATCTTAAGTGGATTTCAAAATAGTTGGCAATATACAAGCAAGGGAAGAAAATAAGAGCAAAATAGCTTTCTGCACTACAAAATGCGTCTGGTTAGTATTCTCTGATGCAGGGTGTCAAAATCCCAAGTCACTTTTCTTGTATGCATTTGCTGTATTCTGATGGAATATAATACTAATATCCCCTGCCCCTACTTAAGTGCTGTTTCAATAAAAATCAGTTGGAGTACTTGACAAGCTAAAATCTACATCAATCTTGTGGCTCTAGAATGTTGACGGCATTTATTCCTATTTTCGGTGTTTCTCAGATGAATTAAACTTCCAGGAAGCAATGTGATGTGACTAGATGCTCTCACTAATATCCTGCCTTGTCTCTGAAAATGTTATCACATTATAGGAGTCTACCTATAATAAAAGAGCTACTAATATAGGGCATATAGTTTTGGAACAAAATTGTAGCTACCAAATGGTAGCAATAAAAAGAGAGGTATGGTTATTTGGATTTGTAATCAATCTGAAAGCAGTAGGGAAGGATTTGTTAGTTTGTTTCTCCTATCACCACTCCCAGGTTAACAGGTTTTATATCTTTCAAGCATGAAAACATCTGTGTTCACTATTTAATTAAATCTATGTTGCCCATTTGTTATGGTCTATATAATATGGTTTTCTCTGAAAATTTGAAAAATATTTAAATTTTTTATTAATAATTTTCATAGAAAGTAGCAAAATGCCAATCCAAACTGGATTAATAGAAAAAAGTAAGATGCCTTACAATACAATACTTACAAAAGAAAAATTTCTGAATAACTCAGGAAACCAAAATGCCAAACTAAAACCAGATATTTAAATCTATTCAAACTCTCTCCATTTCTTGTCTGCTTCTATTTTTTCACATACTTTGTCTTTCTTGTCCAAAACAATTTCCCTCCATTTTCAAGACCATGCATCAGATAACATTCTGCATCAATCACTCCTAAATTGAAACCCTCGTTGTACTGAAGTGCACAAGTCACAGTTGGAATTGTAAAGTGTTAATTCAAATACCCAAAGAATGACTACTATTTGTATATGTTGTGTTTGATTCCTACCTTTGGATCAGTAATTTGTCAACAAGGGCAGTATCACCCCATTCCAATGTGGAGAGTCCAACAGTAAACATTGTTTTTTGTTTTGATAGTTCCAAAATATATCACAGACACAGATGCCTTGATCTTTTTTAAAGTGTCAAGCTGTTGATCTAGGAACAATTATACATCTTTTTAAAAGAATGCTGCATTTGGAGTACCATAAATATATAAATGACTTTTCTTGTTTTAGAAAAGGAATGCAATAAAAAAAATCTGTATAACTTATTAAAACAAAAGTGTAAGTTCCTCTTTTGTATCAGACACTTTCAGGTTTGACTGTTGTAAGGAATAAATGTGGAGTTGTGTATCTGGTGGCAAAGCAAAGGAAGTAGTTGTTTGCATAACGCTAAGTACATTAGACAATGGTTAAAGGCAGCCTTCCATCTGTCTTCCTGAGAAGCACACGTTACAATATATTATGAAAGGTAGCAGAATGATCTCAAACTTGCCAGCATTCAAAATTCATGTAAATATGGCACTTCATTCTCTTGGCTCTCACTGCCAAAATTGACTTGCCTGGTATACTTCCACATTTTTAGGCTGAGTAGTTTAAACTGTGTTTTTCAGAAACTGTTAAAATAACCTTTACAGTTTGTATTTTATGGAGTAGTTACACACCTGGAAGAATTCAATTCCAGATGTAGAAATACCATACACACACACACACACACACACACACACACACACACACACAAAGGAGTCTCAGAGAACTCTTCAGTAGAAAAAGTGAATTAAGGTATCTGTAGGAAATTATTTTAGTGGATGTTATTTTACTTTTAAAGTATTCAGCAAATAAACAAGAGGGAAATTGTTGCCACCTTCAGAGTACAATTTATCTTGTATCTTTTTAAAATATATTTTTATTTTTATTTTTTTAAAGATACTTAGATTACATAAATGCTATATAAAAAATATAGGAGGATTCCCATATGCTCTGCTCCCCACACCTCCCACATTTTCCCACATTAACAACATCCTTCTCTAGTGTGGTACATTCATTGCAATTGATGAACACATTTTGGAGCATTGCCACTAAGCATGGATTATTGTTTACATTGTAGTTTACATTCTCTCCCACTCAATTCTGTAGATTATGGCAAGATATATAATGCTCTGTATCTGTCGTTGCACTGTCGTTCAGGACGATTCCCAAGTCCCAAAAATGCCCCCATATTACACCTGTTTTCCCTCTCCCTGCCCTCAGAACTTCCAGTGGCCACTGCCTCCACATCAATGATATAATTTCTTCCATTGGTAGAATCACAATAAGTCTATAGTGGAATACCAGTAAGTCTACTTTAGTCCATAGTTCATTCCCCAGTTCTGAGGATTCTGGGATGGTGATGACCACCCCACTTCTAATTGAGAGGGGGCTTTGATCCCATATGGCTGATGGATGGGACTTTCTTGCTTGAAGTTGTAGACTTTCTCAGTTCCTTGGTATGGTAGTTGTCCATCATATCCTCCTTATTAATTGTCCTGGGTGAGTCCAATGACCTGAAGAGTAGGTGTTGCAGCTCAGTTGAGATTCTGGGCCCAGCTGGTACATGGACTGCCCAAAGATTTAAGTCTCTTGGATTTACACTTACCAACTCAAATAGAAGGGGCAGTAGAGCCATGTGTAGGGAAACCACAACTGAATCCAACTCTTTCACAGTGGGGAGCATGAATTCCAAAGTAGGGCCCACCGGCAAGGCACCAAATTCCTGAACTTTCTGCCCTGACTCTAGTGTCTGGATGTCTCCAGAGCCCTCAGGATCCCTTGACCAAAAGGAGGGAAAGGTAAAGTTAAATTAATTTCTATGGCTAAGAGGTTTCAAAGTGAGTTGGGAGGTCATTCCAGAAGTTATGCTTATGCAAGTCTCAGCAGGATCTCATTGACAGCCAAAGTAGATACTACCCCAAATAGCAGGGCTCCTGAGGGCTCTGGAGATATCTTGTATCTTTGCTTCTGAGTGCCTAAATTCATCAAATTTATTTAAATTATATATTCATATCCTTTTATCTCATTTGATTCTTACCAAATACCCTTTGTTAAAGTGTGTAATTTTATTGCTAGCCACATTTTAGACACAAAGAAACCAAAGACCAGTGATGTTTTTATAGTTTGTAATAGCAATGGAAGGAAAACTGGGATTGCAGAGGTTGTGTTCATTTCCACATGCCTTCCACTGCTATCTCTCTGAGAACAACTGCTTTATCTTTGTGAAATATTTGGATAAAATGTATTCAAATCTTTTAAAATGTATACTTCCAATTGCATCCATTGACTTTGTCATTTAATTTGCTCATAGTCGGTTACAATTGAATATATGGAAGACTATTTTGTGTGTCCTTATATTTCATTTATTTTCCCAGGATTTATTTCTTCTAGAGTATAGTCTTACTAAATCAAAGATAAACAGTCCATCAATCCCCAAATTAAAGAACAACATCTATAGAATACTTACCATGTGTCAGAATATTTGTCTTTTACATTTATAACCTCCTTTCTTAAAAAAATAAGCAAAATAAATAGAAAGGTACTATTGATATTCATCCTATAGAGATGAAGAACCTTCTCTTTGCCTTCACACTTGTCTGTGCTTTCCTGTGCAACCCCCAAATCTTCTTTTCCCCAATTTGTCTTGTAAGCAGGTTGAAGTGGTACTAGTATGAATGCCTGTAAAATTCAGCAATTTCCTCTAGCTTTCTGTTCATTTGGCTGCTTCATTCGAAGCTCTTGACCTTATTTATTTTTGAAGCCCTAGCACATACTTGGGAAATAATGCATACTCAATAAATTACAGTTGAATAATAAATGATTGTATGAATGAATTGGCAAATTTTATTTATTCAACATCTGTTGTATGTTCAGCATGATCTAGGTACTAGGCAAGCACATTAAACAAAATACAGCAAAAATTCCTGTTACACTGAAGATTATATTCATCATTAAGAATCTAAACAAAGCACATGATCCTGAAATAGTAAATCTTATTTTAAGTCATTTGAGTTTCCCTATATGTGAGATTCAAAGTACACATACTTATTTTCTTCCCAAGAGGCTTTATGTTTTCAGATTATCATCATCATGGATTGTGGGTTCTTCCACATGGAATCCCTCTTTCAGAGATTTTACAATGTGAGAAAAAATCAGCTGCAAGCATAATCCGTGGAGAATCTGATAAATTCTTCCACTCAGAGTAACAGTCACTAAATATTTGTTGCATGCAAATTAACTGTTAATAAATATATCAATTTACAACATGTAAATCTGCAGCATGCAAACTGTGAATGTATTAAATATAAAGTTAAATAGTAAACTAGATATTCTCCTAAAAATTAGGAAAGTGCTGTTCAGTCACATACTTTGCAAAATCTCTTAACAAATTTTTTAGTTGTAAATTTAATTCAATTTTCCATCTTCCAAACTCTGTGTTCTTACTTTATTACATCCTCTTTTGTTTCTACATTAAATTTCTTAATCTTTGAAAAAATTCTTGTTTAAAAATAATAATCTGTATTCTATATAAATTCATAATCCATCTTTTCAGAATAAACAGACAAAATGAAGTGTATTAAATTTTCAAGTTATTCTAAAATTTTCAAAATACATATTTTTAATTTTCATCTTTAGCTATGGTTTTCTCATGTTCCCATTCTCATGTTGTCTTTTCCCAACCATCCTTCACTTCCTGACCCAGTTAGGCAGTCATTCTATTTCACACACAAATGAGGTGGGAAAGGTTGAGAAAATCTGAAATGTAAAAATCTTTTGCTTTTAAAAAGCCAAAAGAAAGCAATAGAAAACTGTTGTAGTGCTCTGCTTATAATTTCTGTGACCTTTTTTTGTTTTCTTAAATTCTGGATATTGTGCATCCTGCGCTGATGGTCATGGTTTTTTAAAATCACTCATATGATTGTTAGCTTCTGTACCTTTTCTGTCTCCTATTATTCCTATTTTCCAGCCTTTCTTAATTATTTAACACATAAATTAAATCTTTAAAGAAGATTATTTTCTTTCTATTCTATCTAATCTCTAACCCTTAGTAATTCTCATTCTCTTTACTGTCACTCAATTTAATCCCCTATATCCCCTAAATACCTCTCCCTTGGTCTTTCCTTCTGACTCTCTATATCACCTCTTTCCAACAAAAATTTCTGAGACAATGGAAATGTGTGCTGTTCAATATGGTAGTCTCTAAAAATTTGAGACCACTGAGCATTTGAAATGTGGCTAGCACAATTACATTACTTTAAAAAAAAATTATTTAAGCTTAATTAATTTACATTTAAATAACCTCATGTAGCTTGTGCCTACAATGCTGGAGAATGCAGCATTATAACCTTTCATTATTTCTCATTCTTTCTTTCCTCTGCCTTGATCTCTAGTTCTCTCTTTATTTTTGTCTTTATCTCTAATTCTGACTCTACTTTTTCCCTGAACTTATGGCCATTTGCATAACTCAGAATAAAGGCAGAAGCTATATATTTCAAGTGCAACCATGAGTAGCTGACCTTGTTCCTAACATGAACTCCTCTCTCAGGATCTCCAGAGGCTGCTGACTAGAGCCATTTGACTCTTTTGCTGGTTCAGCTGTGATAAACTTTGAGAGAGTTTTCACAAGCATGCATTTTTTTGGTTATTGTTCTTGGATGCCACAGAAATCAGAATCTTCAGGGCATTTTCAAGTTCCTGATTCCTGAAGTGAGTTGAAGGCCAGCAAATCTTACAAATTACTTTATAAGCTTGTATGATGCAGATGTATGTCCTGCTTCTTTTCTCTGTTTTGCCTGTATTGCCTTTCACATTATTTGAATTTGTCACAAGTCAATCTTACATATTTTCAACCTTCAGAGAATACATCTATTAACAGTTGCAATCTATTCTTACCTTAGCTATGCTATGTCCAAAATTTGATTTGTCCCATGTTTTAAAGATCATTTGAAACCTTTATTGAAGCAAATGTCATTGAATTAAATATTTTAGAGAATTGTTTTTAAAACCACTTGTATTTAAGAACCATTCTATTTCAGAAAAGTTGGCATATTAATCATGCAAATGAATCACTAAAAATATTTAACTATTTTATCTAATCTAATATGAATCCCTTAAGTACCTTTAAAAAGGGCTCACTTTTATCCTGTGTTAGTCAGCATTCTCCAGAGAAACAGAGCCAACTGGATACATGTAAGTAAATACATGAAAAAAGATTTATTACAATGAATGGATCATGTGATTGTGGGAGCTGGAACTCTGAATTCTATATTGGAAGTAGGAGTCTGGAAATTCCAGGAGGATTGATATTGAAGTTTTTAATCTGAGTCTGTACCAGAGGCCAGGAAGCAGTGGCAGTTGTAGTCTCCAGGCAAAATTACTTTTGATTCTCAAAATCCTCAGTTCTTGCTTTAAAGATCACCAAAAGACTGGAAGAGGGTGATCTCCTTACTTAAAGTCAACTGCATGAAGCAGCAAATCTCATTAAGGAAATAGTTCTACAATGACACCTAGGCCAGTGTTTGACCTTAACCTAACCTAGACAAATTAACACAAAAAATTAACCACCACAGGTCCCAAACACACTGGTGAACACACAAATATTCATGTTGAATTGTGATCTCTCAGTACTGTAATTCTATAATTTTTAAATTGTGTGACTTTGTGCTTCCTAAATCAGTATTTTATTTGTGATAAAAATGCTTCCTTTTCCATGAAAATGAATGTACAGCATACCAAAACTTATGGGATGCAGTAAAGGCAAATGCTAAGGAAAATTTATAACTCTAAATGCTTATATTAAAAAAGAAGAAAGACTTCAAATCAGAGACCTACCTGCAAAACTGGGAGAACTAGAAGAACAAACTAAATCCATAGTGAGAAGAAGAAAGAAAATAACAAAGATTAGATCAGAGATAAATGAAATAGGAAAGAAAAAATTATATAGAAAATCAACAAAACCAAAAGTTGGTTCTCTGAAAAGATCAATAAAATTGACAAAACTTTAGCCAGATTGACAAAGAAAAAAAGAGAGAGGACACAAATAACTAAATTTAAAAAATGAAAAGGGGGGACTTTACTACCAACCCCACTGAAATAAAAAGACTGTAAAAGGACACTATGAACAATTGTATGTCAATAAATTAGGTGACCTATATGAAATGTAAAAATTCTTAGAAACACACAAAGTACTTACACCAACTCAAGAAGAAATAGATGATCTCAACAAACCAATAACTAGTAAATAGATTGGATCAGCCATCAAAAGCATCCCAAAACAGAAAAGCCCAGGACCAGATGGCTTCACAGGGGAATTCTACTAAACATTGCAAGAAGACTTAACTCCAATTATGCTCAAATATATCTAAAAAATTGAAGAGGAGAGAACATTCTCCAATTCATTCTATGAAAACATCACCCTCATACCAAAGCATGATAAAGAGAAGAATGCCCATTGTCACCACTGTTATTCAACAATGTGTGGAAGTTCTTGCCAGAGCAATTAGGCAAGAAAAAGAAATAAAAGGCATCCAAATTGGATAAGAATACTTAAAATTTTCCTTATTTATAGATGATATGATCGTATATATAGAAAATACTGAAAATTCCACAACAAATCTCCTAGAGCTAATAAATGAAATCAGCAAAGTGGTGAGGTCAAAAATCACCACCCAAAAATCTGTACAGAAGCAATGAACAATCAGAAGAAATCAAGGAAAGAATTCTATTCACAATAGCAACTAAAAGAATCAAATAATAGTAAATAATTATAAACAGGGATATAAAGGATTAGTACACAGAAAACTACAAAATATTGTTTAAATAAAATCAAAGAAGTCCTAAAAAAAAATAGAAGTATATTCTGTGTTCATGGGTTGAAAGACTAAATATTGTTAAGGTATCAAGCCTTCTCAAAGCAATTTATAAATTCAATGCTCCCAATCAAAATCCCAACAAGCTTCTTTGCAGAAATGGAGAATCCAATCATCAAATTTATATAGGAGAGTAAGGAGCCCTGAATAGCTAATGCCATCTTGAAAAACAAGAATGACATTGATGGACTTACACATCCTAACCTTGAAACTTATTATAAAGCCACCATAATGAAAATAGTATGTTACTGGCAGAAAGATAGAGATAAAGATCAATGGAATTGAATTGAGAGGTGACATATCAGTCCTTACATTGATGTCCAACTGATTTTTGACAAGGTGCCAGTTAGGAAAGAACATTCTCTTTAACAAATGGTACTGGAAAGACTGGATCTCATTTGCGAAAAATGAAAGAAGACCCTTACCTCACACCATATACAAAAATCAAATCAAAATGGATCTAAAGCCTTAATATAAGAGCTAGAATGACCAAACTCCTAGAATTAAACCTAGAGAAGCAGAACCTTGTGTTAGGCAAAGATTTCTTAGACTTTACACTCAAAGCACAAACAACAAAAGAAAAAACAGTTAAAAATGGACCTCATCAAAATTAAAAGATTTTGTTCCTCAAGGGATTTTAACATGAAAGTAAAATGACAACCTACACAATGGGAGAAAACATTTGTAAACCACATATGTGATTAAAGGTTTAATATCCAGAATATATAAACAAATTCTCCAGTTTAACAACAAAAACACATAAAACTCAATTAAAAATGGGCAAAAGACTTGAGTAGACATCTATCCAAAGAAGATGTCAAATGGCCAGAAAGCACATGAAAAGATGTTCAACATCATTAGCCATCAGGGAAATACAAATCAAGACCACAATGAGATACCATTTCACACCCATTAGAATGGCTGGGATTAAAATAATGGAAATATCAAGTGTTGGAGAGGGTGCAGAGAAATAGGAACACTCATTCATTGTTGTTGGCAATATAAAATGTGCAGCCACTGTGGAAGACAATTTAGCAGTTCCTCAAAAAGCTAAGTACAGAACTACCATATGACCCCACAATCCCATTATTTGTTATATACACAAAAGAATTGAAAGCAGGGACTCAAACAGATATTGGCAAACTGATGTTCATAGCAAATTTATTCACAACTGACAAAAGATTGAATCAACTCAAGTGTAAATCAATCAATGATTAGATAAATAAAAAGTAATATATACATACAATAAGGTATCATTTAGCTGTAAAAAGGAATGAAGTCCTCATACATATGACAACATGGATAACCTTGAAAACATCATGTTAAATAAAGTAAGCCAGACACAAAAGGACAAATATTGTATATCCTCTGTGATTTGATACAACTAAAATAAGCAAACTCAGAGAATTAGTATCTAGATTAAAGGTTACTAGGGGACAGGTTGGGATAGGCAATAGGAAGTAAAGGTTTAAAATGTACAAGTTTCCTATTTAAAATGATGGAAATGTTTAGGTAATGGATGGTGGTTATGGTAGCACAACATTATGAAAACAATCAACATCATTGAAATATATATATGAATGTGATTAAAAGGGTAAACATACATGGTAACAAAATTAATTTTTTTAAAAAATCCATGGAGTTACACTACACAATCAGTGAACTCAAAGTTAAACCATGGACTTTAATTAATAGCACAATTATAAGGATGTGCTATCATCAATTTTAACAAGTGTTCCACACCAATGCAAGGTATTGGTGGTGGGGTGGTATATGGGAATCTTGCATTTTATGCATGATTGTCCTGTAATACCACAACTTCACAAATTAAAAAAATCATAGGAAAAATGCTCCCTTTTCCCCTTCTGTCTCCCATCTGTACACATATCTGCACACACATACACACATAATCACAGAATTTGAAGGTTCATACTCCATTTTGAATAGGTATTCAATTTCATGTGCGAATTTGAAAGCTCTTAATCTGTTAAAAATACGTAGCTTAACCTTTGAACCAAATTAAGCTATCTATTTTTCTGAGTTCAAAACATTGTCTAAGAACGTGTTTAGTGAAGTTGATCTCTTTTAAAATTTAATTTTAGGCTTTCTTGTTATCGTTAATTGGAATTGATACAGTTTATAGAAGAATTTTCATTAAAAATTTAAAGTTGAAATTTTAAATTTCATCTAAATTAATTTCTCTATATATTTGATTTATAGGTCAGATTTTAAGATACCTGAAAAATCCCAATGTCCTCAATAAAATAACAATAAAACATAAATGTGTGCAAGATGAAGTCAGTTTATAAAAGTTTTAGGATCTTCCTGGTTAAATCACAATTCACTCAGCATGTAGAGATACAAAGCTTCTTGATAAGCAGATGATAGACTGCTGGCTTACTTCCACCAAGTGGTACATTTATAGGTATGACTATGACTCATATTTATGCCCCAGTAATTTTACAGCTTATACCATGTTGTAGACATTTGGCTTATCATATGGGTATCACAAACAAACAAACATAAAGGTAAAGGTTGCCAATACTCAATATGAATAGTGTGTTATTTTTTCTAATCTGGATTATTGCCTCTTGTAACTAAGAAAATAAGTAAACTTCTTTCTATGGTGGCTATTAAATTTTCATATGTACTTTCATATGTGTTCATCCGTTTTCTGCTATTACTGTTACTTTAATATTTTTCTATTTTCCTTATTTCTGCTAAACAGTTGAGGTTAATTGATGCAATTCCTTTTACAGTCATTTGGATCATTGTTTTCATCTTCATGGATTCAATTGAATTCGACAAATATTTGGGAGAACTTATTCCAGTCCATGCTGTATGCCAAATGGCATTAAAGCAAAGATAAATGAGGGATAGTTACCATGATGACAAAAATACCTAACTACCATACTATAAGATGGAATTTTACAAACTAGTACAGAGGATTGCTCAATTTGCAATTCTTCATTACCCACAGAATTATAAGGACTAAACACATTAAAGTGGAAATTTTGGAGTTTGTATTAGATGTCATCACCAAAGTTAGCTATTTCAGTCTCTCTTTTTCAATGTCAAGTGCCATTAAGAAAGTATAAATTCCATTAAAATATTATTACTACTTCTGGGACAATTCAATAAAATAAGTGATAACTATTTGTTTCATTTATTTGCCTGGCATGGTTACAAACACTAAGCAAAGCTGAGAGTCTAGTTATAGCAATACAAGTGGAAATGGTTGGGCCTTTATTGAGAATAGGCAGAGCAATAAGTTTTCATACAGGTCTATATTGAAATAATTGGGCCAGAGTAACAATCTGGTGGATGCCATTCTTTAACTCCCTCATTCCCAGGTACATTAATATGAAAATTGTAAGATATCTTGGTAGACCATAAGTAATATAATGTAGGTAGTAAATATAAATTCCTTGTCCAATAACATAAGCATGTTTTTATATTATACTGCAAAAATAAAAAAAATAAAAAAACAGCGATACTTTTCCTCTTGTAAAAGACAATCAGCCTAAAGGGAGGAGAAGCTATTTAATTTTATTAAAAGAGAAAAAGCTAATAAAGCAAGATAGTAGAGGAGAAATATCTGCAAACAGATTGATAATTATGCTAAATCTTTCCTTTCTTTTCAAGTATTGGTTTTAGATTTTTTTTATAATTTATTTTTTTTTCATTTTTAAGGAAGTTTTAGATTTACATAAATATTACATAAAAAATATAAGGGAGTCCTATATGCCCCACTCCCTCCCTCTCCCACACTTTCCCACATTAACAACATTCTTCATTAGTATGGTACATTTGTTACAGTTGAAGAACCGATATTGAAGCATTGCTACTAACCATGGACAACAGTTTACATTATACTTTACACTTTGTCCCACACAATTTTGTAAGTTATGACAAAATATGCATGCAAAATATACTGTAATGTCATGCAGGACAAATCCAATGTCCTGAAAATGCCCCCATGTCACACCTATTATTCCCTCTCCCATCCCTCAGAATTTCTGTTGGCCACTGCCTTTACATCAATGATAAGAGTTCTTTCATTGCTAGAATAATAATGTCTTTAGTAGCATAATAGCAAGTCTACTTTAATCCATTGTTCATTCCACAATCTTGAGGATTTGGAGATGGTGACGCCCACTTTACTTCTAATTGAGATGGGGCTTAGATCCCATGGGGCAGATGGATGGAGCTATCTTGCTTGCTGTTGCAGACACTCTCTATTTCTTGGGAAGGGCATTGTCCATCATCATCTCCTTCTTAGTTGCCCTTGATGAGTCCAATGAACTGGAGAGTAGGTATTACAATTCTACTGAAATTCGGGGCTCAGCTGGTACACAGACAGACCAAAGATTTAAGTCTCTGGGACATAAATTTATCAAGTATAGTGCTAATTATGGGTTCAAATAAAAGGGTAGAGAACCTATAAATGAGTCTAGCTCTGTTACACTGGAGAACATAAATTCCAAAGTAAGGCCCAAGTGACAGGGTGTCAAATTCTTTAACTGTCTGCCCTGCTTACAGGTTCTAGATATCTCCAGAGCCCTCAGGAGCCCTGATATTTGAGACACTGTTTACTGTGGTAGTCAATGAGCTCCTGAGTCTTGACTATGCTGTGCTTTGCTGAGTCTTGCATAAGGGTAACCTCTGGAATGATTTCCCAACTCACTTTGAAATCTCTTAGCCATAAAAACACATTTGTATTTACCATTTCCCCCTTTTGGTCAAGGTCTTTTTCCAGATGCATTTCTAGTTGGTGATTGGTAATAATCCTTCAGTGCCACGAAGGCTCACCCCCAGGAGTCATGTCCCATACAGGGGGGAAGGTAGTGTGTTTATATGCTAAGTTAAAAAAAGATTTTGGCAAAGCAAACATTTTTTCCATGATATCGTCATATTTTAATGTATCAACAAGATCTCAGACTTCTTAATCTTGAGCTTAAAGATTCCCAAGCAAATGGAACTTTGATTCTTGAGAGCCTAGACTTTAAAATCATAGCTTTGAAATTATATCTTATATTTCTTTGACTCCCTCAAACATTACTTTGCCAATACTTATAGCTTTACAAAGAGATAGGTCTTGATAGGCAATGTCTGAATGAAATGATAAGTGAAAAGTAAATTAGTGATTTTTTTTTTCTAGTTTGCCAGTGCACTTAGGAATACCTCTCAAGTTATAGTATAAAATAAAATGTAATGCATAGGAAATTATGATAGATATAAGAGGTATGTAGCACACATCAATGTTGGTATTAGATATGAGTTTTTATTTTTCTATCTCCAGACACTCAATAACATTACTGTTGTTATTATTATTATAAAAATATGAGAAATACTGTTGTAACACACTCTTCAAAACTGACACTTGGTAGATAAATTTAATTAAATGTCCTGCTTTCTCTAGTCTGTCTCTATTTTTCTTTCTTGGTAATGGCTCACCCTCTTGTTTCCTGAATTCATTGCTGCCCATAACTAAGAGGTATTCTTTGTTATTTGTTAAAATAATGTTCATATTATTGAGGAATAAAATCCTCAATCCCTAATATAAGCTCCATGTTTTCTCCACTTTTTCAAAATTATAAATACTATGTAATGTAAAAGATGCAGAAGCAAATAAAAATTTTCACCAACCCTTGAAAAACATTAGCTTCAAATGTTCCTCCCCACTCCACTTGCTGTACTCCGATTGACCTAACAATGGATGGTAAAGCAAAGACCCCATCTTATTGTCTCTCTCTCTCAGATCTTGTTCTTATCATAACCTCAGATAAATACTCATAACAAAATCTACATCATAAAAATCTAAATCTATATCATAAAAGTTTAAGCTACTTGCCCCCCCTCAGAAGAAATTTCTTAAAATACTCCTATATGGCAACTTTTAATTATAGTTTTACGATGGTGTTTCTTCTTCCACAATGTATGTGCTCTATTCTCCTAATATTTGTTTTCAATATATTTAGGGCTTCAAGATGTTAATTGTTTGTCAGAATTTTTTATGGTGAGCTGCAGCAAAATTTGGATTTTGTTGGTTGGGTTCAAGTTATTTCTAATCATGGAAATGCACATTTGCCCTTAGAAATCTAAAAAGAGACTTAAACCTATCTTCAGCTGTTTCCTATCTTTATAATATCTTATGTATTAAAATTATTCATTGCATATGAATCCATAGTAAGGAAG
This sequence comes from Cabassous unicinctus, assembly GCA_029593785.1. Taxonomy (NCBI): domain Eukaryota; kingdom Metazoa; phylum Chordata; class Mammalia; order Cingulata; family Chlamyphoridae; genus Cabassous; species Cabassous unicinctus. The sequence goes on along the minus strand of JAQZBX010037369.1, from coordinate 4,054 downwards.
GCATTGTTAGACAATAAGGAATACCTTGTCATTGCCATTTATGCATTTTCAAAAATCCCAAGTAAAATCCTTGAAATTGGTTCTGCTTTTCTCCAAGTCACCAGCTCTATTTTAAGAGGTAAAACACAGGATATTTGTTTTGCTTAAGTAATTTTATTACCTATAAAGATGTGCCATTTTCTTCATAGTTTCACTAGGCAAACTTTTAGAAATGACAAATTGAAATAAACACAATCCCCATTATTTTATTAAACCACTTTGTTATTCTCTTAATTATTATGTTCAGGTATCATATGAGTAAAGGGTAATTGAAAAATTTTAGTTGTACTTATAAGTAATTCTAAATATTAATAAGAAAGATAATCTGTAATACAAGAAAATCCAGGCATTAAAAACTATAAAACTGTATATTTCAGTATTTGTTTCATTGCTAAGGGGGAAAGCTGCATAATGCACACCTTGAGGCTCTGCTGCTTTAGTCAAGTGGCTCCCTATGCAGTCATCCTAAATACCATCTAAATTTATGCCACAATAAGCATTATCCTGGTTTTAGAAATGACAAAATTGAAGTTCAAAGAAATGAAGTGATTTTCTCAAGGTTGAGCGGCAAGTTAATAGTGGAATCAGGAACAGAAAACAGTTTCGTACTCCAGAGTAGGTCACTCTCCTCTCTAATAAAGTTATGATTACATGCAGATGATGCTCATATATTTTTTCACGCAAGACTAGAATATGATGTCCATATCACATCCCTTTGACAGCAATCACAATATTGCCAGATGCCCTTTTAGACAACTCTGCCTTAAATCTCCCATGTTGGAATGTTGAATGTTCATGGTAAATGAGAATATGACACAGCAGCAATGACTTAAATTAGTACTATTATTCTTATTCTTACACTTCCTGATAGGGAGTGCTAGGTGGTAATTTGCTATTGTTTCTGCTGATCATAGATACTAGAAAATGCATGTGAAAAAACAAAAATCTTAATTTAAAGGCAATAGAGTGTCAGGGGAGAAAAGAACACTGACTAGAGTACAAACCCAGGGAATAGAGAACCACTGAGATGTAAATTCACAGTCACCAGTTTATTTTTCCCCCTTGGTTTACTTGGCCCAGGAAGAAAGAGAAACTCGGAAGAGTTCATATAAAAGGAAGAAGTAACAAAATTGGGAAGTTGAATTTACTAGCTTTTCAAAGGCATATTTAACCTGTACCAAGATTGTCTATATTCTTGGCCATAGAGAAATTCTTTACAAATGCCACAGATGAAATCATTCAAAGTTCTTTTAACACAATAGAATTAATCTATAAAAAAAAATCAGAAAAATAAACATGGAACTCCTAAATCAACCATAGCTAAAGAAAAGTAGTCAAAATTGAAATTAAAAGTGTACTTTCACATTTATGATAGAAAATCTATGCGATTTGAAAGAACTCTTAACTAATATAAAGATTAAAATGTGTAGGTTATATTATCAAATAAAATGGAGATTTCATGTAGATACTTTATAAATAATGCTAGTATTATTTATATAAATAACATAACTTCTGGAACAAAAAGAAGTAAAAAAAATTATTGAAATTTAGTGCCTAAGTCAATATCCTTATGCAAATACATATATATAGACATTTAATTTCAATTATTTTAAAACAAACATTTAAATAAAAATATAAACCTGAAATGAAATTAAACAATTGCAATTCATTTTCTATTTTAGAAGCCATGTCAATACTTCTAAAATCTAATATTTTCCCAGGCTTAATGGTGTTTTACTTAGATATTTTAATGCTTCCAATAAAGATATATTTAAATGTGTTTTCATATAAGCTGAGAAAAATCCCAAACATTGATATTATTTCTATGAACTTTTCATTATTTTAACAAAACCACGTCTATTCTATTACCAGAATTATTAATCTCAATAATGCTGAAAAAATTGAAGTTCTTTTTCTCATTTATATATAAGTTAATAAGAGTAGATTTTTAAATCCTTGAAACAAATTTCCTTTATAGGATCGATCACACAGGCACACACACACACACACACTCACACACCTATTTATACATATACCTATTTATTTTACAGCTTTTTACATATAAATTGCCCAATAAATTTGTCATATGAATGAATGAGTGAGGGCTGAATCTAGGCAAAATATTAAGTATAACCAAGTCAATTTTTCTTTAGCACAATTCTATATGTTAAAATACACATATTTGTTTATATTTATGTGTATGTGGTTTTATATATATGAGTATGTACACAAATATATTAATGGACATATATATATTATATATGTATGTAAATAGCCACATTTGTTAAAACTTTATTCCTTAATTATCATCTCCACACTTGTCTTTCATGGATAGTGGCCCAAAGTTTGCTTACTTAGACCCTTAGAAGAGTCTGTTGGGAGGATGAAAATGAATTTGCGTTCATAACTAAGTAATTGTTAGCTGAATATGTCTGACATGATAGGGATACTTATGTTCCTTATATTTATATTCTTTATAGTCCTTATCTTCCTTACATTATTGATATTCCATAGACACGGTTCCTAGGGATTTTTATATTCAAAAATAGCTCAAAACAATTACATGTCAGTAGCAAAGAGTATCCATGGAACACAGATCTTCATTTCTAATATCATTTTCCAATAAAGGGAACCAAGTCTTCTTGGAGAAATGACTGATTCTATGAAGGGTAGAGAAAATATATAAGATGAGTACTGAAAAACTTATAATGTCAGAAAATATGGAAGTAATTAACATACACAGAAATATACATACTCAAAATGATGAGTAAATGTCAAAGGAATACAGGAGTCAACTGAAAGAGATGGAATAAATAAAGCAACAAAATGAAGTAGTGGTAGGTTATAACCCAAACTTACAAAGTTAATATCCAATAACCCATGCTTGTATAAATGAATTATCCAATAAATAAATGGAGGAGAATTAGGCAAATCTCCGATGCTCTTGATTTTAGTCTTTCACATGGGAAAAAATTTTAGCTCACCATAGTTATAGGCTTCTTCAGGGTTTTGAGAAACAGTCCCAGTTCAATTTTACAGGCATATCATTAGTAAAATAGTGAAGGTCAATGAGTTATGAATATTGAATTGTGTTCTTATATTAAGGTGTTCCCTCTCTTATTGAAAAAATGGAAACACGCATTTAGCAGAAATCAAGTGATAATTATTACAAAGAAAATTAAACAATCATCAGCTATAAATGTTATACCCTTTTTGCATAGCATAGGTCTTGATTGCTTAAATATATTGTGTGTATCCATGATGTGTTTTTATATATATCCCACAAAACCATGCATATACCACACAAACAAATGCACATATGCAGATACACACCTGCACACATAGTCAGTGAGCTAGGTGGTGACATAGCCTATAAAGAAAATTTTAGTTTAGAGTCAGTGGATTATGATGTCATTTAGATATTGAGAAACTTTAGCAACAATGGTCTGTATGTGATGAATTAGGTATGATTTTTTATTTTTATCTTATTACATAGATGAATCTTTTTGAAACTATAAGGATTATAAACTTCCATCTTCCTAAGCCACTTATAAAAATGGTACTGACCAAGTAAAAATGCTTTGACAAATAAAATTTCTATTATATTTTGCATAGTTTGAAATATTTTTAAAGAGTCTATATAGTTAAATAATAAACTGTGTAATGTTTCCTTATTGGGGGTAGGGGCATTGCAATCAATTTACTATAATATGATATTGCATTGGAGTGCAAAAAAAATCATTTTTCAGGGTCAAAGAAGGATATCTTAAAAACTGCAGGAAGTGTCACAGCTTTCATCCATCTTAACTTCTATGTTGCTATCCTAGTAATATGTCAGCAGATGCTTTGTCAGTTCCATTACATTTTTTCTTTATTTTTTTTCACAATAAATGGAGAGGTAATGCCCTTAAGTGACCTCTGAAAACACAAATCATTAGGCAAATGCAGCTAATTGAAAATTTTGGTTAAATTTGAAAGAAACTCATCTTTTTTTTTTTTTTTTTTTTTTAACCAT
>JAQZBX010037368.1:0-23821 GCA_029593785.1 Cabassous unicinctus | reverse complement strand
GCCATGTTGTCCTTTAACCCCATGATTTGATTTAGGAGATTTGTATGAACCTCACTGATTAGCTGTTTCAAGTCCTGTGTCTCACCTGGAGCTTTGATTTGTTCCTTTGCCTGGGTCATATCTTCCTTTTTCTCTGCATGGCTTGTAATTTTTTGTTGATGTCTAGGCACCTGATTCTGATGCTGAGTTTATTCTTATGTTCAGTTTTTCTCTTGCCTAGGGATTTACTGTTAAGTAGTTGTGGGCTACCACTGTTCTTTGTTGGTTCAACTTGTTTAGATATTTAGGATTGTCCCCATTTAACTGCTCAAACCAGGGATAAGGACCCAGTACTGGGGTTCAGGCCAGTTTCCAAGGGCCTTGAAGAGGGCGGCAGTAAAGTCATCTGCTTGTCTCTTTATTATTTTTCCTTTTTCGTGCACAGTTTTGGTCTCATAGCTCAGACCCCAGGTGCTAGGGGGGAATGCATTTGGAATAACTCCAATGTTGGTGGTGCAGAAGCAATGTCCTCAGGGTTGGTCATGCCTCACAAATAAACTTTATTAGAAGCTATTCCCTTCCCTTAGCTGGCCACAACCCTCCCTCCCTCTGCCTCCTTAGCAATCAGCCAGGGGCAGTAGGGAGGGTGTTTGAGAAGGCAAATTATCTTTAGCTCCCTGCAGGCTCTCAGAGGAAACAATCCCGTGGCCCTGACTAGCCTGGTAATGTGCTACCAATGCAGCATACCAAGTTCATGGGCCAAAATCTGGATTTCCTGTAGGCTAGGCAAAGAGGAGCTCTGTAACCTCCTTAGTCTGCAGTCACTGCAGTTCACAGCTGCTGCAGTCCGCAGACTGCTATTTGCTCCATAGGTGGGGGGATGGGTGCCTGCTGCTGCCTTTGCAGCTCTACTCATGGGATTTTTCAGCCAGCTGAGCCTCCTTTCCTTCACCTTTCTCTCTTCTTGGTGGTGTCTCACCTTCCCCTGGTGTCCTGAGCCCCAGAGCAGCCCTCCAGACAATCTCTGCCTGTCCTCTAGATATTTTTTCTGGGAGAAAAGTGATCCCTCTGCCTCTCTAGTCCTCCATCTTCCTGGAAGTCCAAAATGAAAAGTTTTTTTTTTTAAAAAAAGAATGTATACAGCAGCATTGAAAATAGTAGACAAAAACTGGAAAATTCCCAAATATACATCAGCAGTAAAATGAATACACACATTAGGGAATTTTTTTATTTTTATTTTTTACCACAGAATACTAAACAGCAGTGAAAATGAATGAACTACAGCTATATGCATCAATATAGATCAAAACAGAAAGTCACAGAAGAGTTCATATAGTATGACTCTAATAATATAAAGCTAAAAGACAAGCAAAACTAAACATATAATTTAGGAATGCATATATAGAGGTGAAACTCAAAGAAAGACAAGGCAATGACTAACACAAAATTTAAGGCAGTGGTTTACCTTAAGCTGAGAGGAGGGAGAGGTTGCAAGTGGGATAACACATAGCAATTCTAGTATCGCTAATATTCTATTTCTTAAATTGGGTGGTGGGTACCAGGAGTTCATTTTATTATTGGTCTTTTTTTTTTGAGGTACCAGGGGCTGGGTATTGAAACCGGGACCTTTTATGTGGGAAGCTGGTGCTCAATTACTGACACATCACCTCCCCTGAGTTGTTTTTTTTGTTTGTTTTGCCTGTTGTTTGTTTTTGTTTTTTTTTAGGAGGCACCAGGAACTGAACCTGGGACCTCCCATGTGAGAAGCAGGTGCTCAACAGCTTGAGTCACATCTGCTCCCTTATTATTGGTCTTTAAATGGTACATAAACATTTTATAACTCTTTTTTTTTTTTAATGTACTCTGTATAACACCATAGAAATGCAGTAGAGGTAAGTTGATGTTGTATATTTAAGAGACTTGATTTCAAACAATTTTTGCCAGTAGCTGCTTGCCTGACTGACAGATTTCCCAGGAGAAACTGGAATTGGAAAGGAGCTTTCCTTCTGTCCATTTCCTGATAAATTATTAATGAAGTCCTGAGTTACAGAAGGAAGCGTATGCTGAGCACATGGAAAGTGCTACATATTTCGTTTTTTACCCAACTCTACCTCATATAAAAATTGAGAAGTAGGAAACAGAGGGCAGGACCAGACATTACTAGGTGCTTCCTCCTTGGATTCAGAATACAGGTGATGAGTGAGATGCCGAGCAGAGAAAGATCATAATATCCCAATACTACCATAGTTTTGACAAAAATAACTATTAAGATATTAACTTAAGTATTGAATATACCACATCTGTGCTGGTTTGAGTCTTTTGTGGACCCCAGAAAATCCTTACCTTAAGGTGAACCCATTCCTGTGCCTGTAAACCCATTGTAGATAAGACCTTTTAATTAGAACCTGTTAAGGGCCTTTGATAAGATTGTGGGACCCAGGGTGGGTCTAAATCCTCTTACTGGAGTCCTTTATAAACAGAGGACTAAAAAGCTGCAGACATAGAGAAAAAGCCGCAGAGATGGAGAGAAGGAACCCAGAAGCTCAGAGAGGAACCCAGGAGAAAAGAAGCTACAGATGGAGCAGCTTCTTGCTGCTGAAGCAACGAGACCTGGAAGAGAAGCAGATGCCTCCATGTGCCTTGACATGTGAGAGAGGCTCCGGGATTGCTGGTCTCCTGATGATGCCTTGATTTGGACACTTAGCCTCAGAACTGTAAGCTTTAAACCTAATAAAATCCCATTGTAAAAGCCAGCCTATTTCTGGTATATTGCTCTCAGCAGTCTTTAGCAAACTAAAACGACTCCCAAAAGTCTATAGGTAGTATCAAAGGAAAGCTTCAATGCCTGTCTCCTAGTAAGTCATGGCAAAAACATTAGGCTTGAGATGCTATGGAAGGACCTTTGACCAAAGGAGGAAGTTCCTAGTATAAGTTGTGCTATATAGCACCAAGAAGATTTCTAAGGGGTCTGTTCAGATCAGCTAAGAAAATGAAATGGCTATGAGAATAGCTTGTTATAAACCACACTTCAAATGCTATCGATACTTGACTTAAAATAATTTATTATATAGATATGTCCTGGTAAAAAAAAAGTTTTAATTTCAGAGAATGTGATTTACACATCTAGCTTTCCACGAAAGCATATTTTCTAAGAGAAAGAGGTTTGTTCTATGGTTCTGTGCTACCAAAAAAATTTGAATGTGCCATCAATAGGTGACACAAAGAATATTCTAAAGAAGAACTTACTGGGTAGATTCAAGGAATGCCTGAGTCTGGCTGGGCATAACCAGAGCTGAGAATTCAGAATGGGCCTCTTTGATTCCTTGCTTTGTTTTTTTTTTTTTTTGGGGGGGGCTACATTTCTCAAATTGGCATGCAAAACCAAACCCCAGAGGCAGGGCTATTGCCTCTGACAGTTCCAACACAGGCTGTGCAGTGCTCACTCCACAGGATACCATTCACACAATCTATGAGGAGAACGGTGACCCCTGGAGTTGGAAAGCACCGTGCCCCCGCCCCATAGGTTTGTGGAACTGAGCAAAGAGCTACTCAGATGTCACAGGATAATCACTATCCCTTCTCCTGGAACATTAATTGTGTCCATTTGTAGTAATTCAAAACATTATTTTTTTATTAAAACAAAGAAAGCCATGTTTTAGTTATATACATGGGATTCAGTGCAAAATTCACATCAGCTAGCAAGAAATTTCATGTTTTCAGGGAGCCACATGGGGCCACATACTCAAATCCCTGGGAACCAGCCTCTGAAATATGTAGTTAATCTCTGACATTTAGGAGGAGATAAATTCTTACTATAAATAAAAAAATTACCATTGATTTTCTTGTTCATTAATATAACCAGAATGAACCCAGGGATCCAGAGTTTAGCACAGGATTTTACAAAACAATAATAATACGATCATAAAGAATTGGAAAGATTAAATGCCAGAATTATTGTTTCTTTAGTAGCCATATTATACCCAACCTATACACTGATTCTAGTTGGACTGATAATAATGTTAGCTGTTTATATGTTGTTGACTTCTGCTGTTATTCATCCGGCATTAAGCCAAGTCAATTTGCACTGACAATTATTTAAATGCATCTAGCCATCTGGGAAGATAATCTTGAATTAAGAATCTTTAAGATACAAACTAGATATAGTTTTACAATGGAGAACTATGCAACCCACAAACTCATGCCTTTCATAGAAGAACATGGTAGAAGCAAGCTATAAAATGGTATGTGCAGATGGATAATATTCTTGAAAAACATGTGAATATATGCACTTAATACTAAAAGGCTATACACCCAAACAATGAAGTACTTGTTTTCAAATGGAAGGCCATTTTAATTTTTTTCTCTTTTGTGCTTTTTTGTATTTTCCCAATTCCCTGCATTTAGCATCTATCACGTTGGAAATAATAATTAAAAAAACTATAATGATATAAGTGAATATACCAAGTAACAGGAATATTTTTAGGTAGGAAAAACAAATACAACTATACCTGTGAACAGGACATCTCCACCATCTAAGGTTGCATTTTCATCTTTCATCTCTATTATATTGAGCTGAAGTTTTTCTAATGCTTCTTTCATCATATCAACCTGTTGAAAAGAAAATCATCCAGATGAATATCCTACCATTTCCTAAAAAGAAAACCAGCCATTTAAAACTTTTGAACAGCAGATCACACTTACTCATGTGTGTACATGTGCACACACACACACATGCTTGTAAACATATGTGGTATAGTGAAGGACCAAACCTTTTTAATTTTAGAGAGGAAATTATGTTAGAAGTTGTCCAATTTTATCCCCTTCTAGTCTAAGGTTGAGTCAATATAATTGTCCTTTTTTCTGTTGGAGGCTAAGTTAGGACCCATGAGACAAGAAAGGTGGGGGGCATGGTACTCAATATCCCTACCCTTGCCCCAAAGTACAAGAATTAATTTTAAACCTTAAGTCAGCCAGTCAGTCAGTGGGAATTACACAGATGGAGGGCAATATGTGGAAGGAACATCAATGACAATAACTAGTAACTTGAAATCTCAACCCTTGGGAGAGTCATTATTTTATATTCAAATATATTTTAAACATGCACAGCTTCTCTACAAATTGGAACTATTATTTAAGTTTATACTCCAACTTTTAAAACCCAGACAACTAGATTGCAATCAAACCAAAGAAAACTTGAACATGAATTTCAGGGACTTTCTATAATCCAGGGCGTGGTCTAAAGCACAGACTAGTAGGGAACATTTCTAGTGAGGTTCATTTTAATACAAGAAAAACAAAATTAAGGCGTAACAAATGCTCTTTGAAGTTCACAATTTAATTCAAGTCCTTCCAGCTTCAGCAAAACAATTTTAAAAAACTGAAGGTCTGTGTAACCTCTAACACAGTGAAGACATATGTTGAGAAGAAGTGAATAGGGACTATGGGCAAAATAAGAGATCATATGAACACAGAGCACTGGGAAAAGCAGGTAGTTCTGCCAAAATACACCATGCTCAGTACACACAGTGAATTGTCAATGAGGAGTTTAGAGACAAATATAGCAGAGTAACTTGTAAAGCAATAAAAATATGGAAATACTTTAACAAGTCTGACATTCATGCAGTCTCCAACATTAAAGAGGATACAAAGTAAAATAAATATATCATCTCATCCTTGTCCTGGAACTCATGTAAAAATTCCACAAACCAGAGTGACTCAGAACAATAAAAAATTATTTCCACAGATGAAATAGTCAATGTTGTAATGAATACAACTAATGACCTCTTTTAACAGCAGAATAGGTCCTTCTATGTAATGGGAAGTGGAGTTATTGCTATAGTATAGAAAAGAAGCAAAACAACATTTACCATGACTTGCTGGGCTACAGTAAACCCAGGAAAACAACTATTTCCTTCTGGCATCTCTGCCTCTGTGTCCATGGAAAATACAGCAAGAAAGATCAAGAGAATTGAGCTACTGTTACCTTTTGCTACTACTATTCTGAATAGTAATTTAACATTTATATTACAACTTAACATTTCAGAGATTACTAGGAATTCAGCAATAACATGGACTTGGTCTGAAAAGTTTATATGTAACATCTCTACCCAGGAAATTTATTCAACTTTTAAAACAAAAGTAGGGAGGCTACTACATACCAGTTTCAGATACACTATGTTTCCTTAAAAGTTCTATGCCTTTCAAACTTAAGGGTTTAGAGGACAAAATGTCTGTGGTTTCTTAAAAGTTGAAACAGCTGCCTTGACATTAGAAAACTGGCTTTTGTGCAATGGCAGTGTTTTTTTTTTTTTTTTTTTTTTAACATTCAGTCACATCTATATAAACAAAGTCATCAGGACAGTTATACCACAGACATTGGTGATAGATAGTATGTTACTTTCAGAGTTAAGGGCATGGGCAAGTTTAAACACTTTTTAAACATTAAATAAACAGTGTTGAGAATTGCAGGACCATATGGCATCAGATCGACAAGGCTAACCTCGGGGAGATTTCTGGGGAAGCAACAGGGCGGCTGCCCACTGTGAACCACATACTCTTGGCACAGGGGTTCCAGTGAATCAGACAAGCTCAGCTGCAAACAGGCCCAGTATTGCCTTTACACATGCGCCCATAGCAAGCCAGCTCTTCAGGCAGTCAGAACACTAAATATAACTATAGGAATGGGAATTTTTACAGGAAAAGATCCAAACCATGAACCTTCAAGAAACTACCCATTCTGCGGTTACACAGCCATGGTTAATGTTGATTTAATTAACTTTTAAGAGGGGCTTAAAAATACGACCAAACAACACAGCCACCTTTCACTGAGACCTTAACCCTGCAGAGTGGAATGCAGTGTTACTCAGGATGGAGAGAAACTATCAGAACAAACTATTAATTCCAAAGTTTGAGCTGAATGGGTCTATTTTACCCCATGAAATTAGAAATATAAAGGGTAAACTAGAGAAACGATCTTAATTAATTTAAATCTTAACTATATAAATTTCCATATTCTATTCTAGGGATTTAAAAGAACTTCCTTCCATTCCCTTTGACTCGCTATGCATTTTTTTTTTTTTTTTTGAAGATTTATTTCTACCCCGCCTCCTCGTTGTTTTGCGCTTGCTGTCTGCTCTCTGTGAGTTCTTCTGTGTATGCTTGTCTTCACTTTAGGTGGCACCGGGAACCAATCCTGGGCCCTTCTGGAGGGGGAGAGAGGTGCTCACTCTCTTGCGCCACCTCAGCTCCCTGGTCTGCTGTGTCTCTTATTGTCTCTCTTCTGTGTCTCTTTTTGTTGCGTCATCTTGCTGCACCAGCTTTCTGTGCAGGCCAGCACTCCTGTGTGGGCTAGCTCTCCACTAGGGCCAGCTCACCGTGCAGGCCAGCTTGCTTTTCACCAGGAGGCCCCGGAAATTGAACCCTGGACCTCCTACATGGTAGACAGGAGCCCAATCGCTTGAGCCACATCTGTTTCCCTTGCTATATATTTTTATTTCACTTTTTTACTTTATACTCCCATTTCTTTCTGCCCCATCTTTTTTTTCCTTTATTTTTTATTTTTTCTTGAAGATATTTAGATTACATAAAATGTTACATAAAAAAATATAAGCGACTCCCATATACCCCCCCCCACACCACACCTCCCACTTTCCCCCACATTAACAACTTTTTTCATTAGTGTGGTACATTCATTGCAATTGATGAACACATTTTGGAGCACTGCCACTAATGATGGATTATAGTTTACATTGTAGTTTACACTCTCTCCCACTCAATTCTGTAGGTTATGGCAGGATTTATAATAGCCTGTATCTGTCGTTTCTGCCCCATCTTTTCTCCTCCCATCCTTTGTGACTCTTTTTCTGACTACAATGGGCTCCGGCCACTTTTAATGCTTCTGGTCATTCAACCCACACTTCTTTTTCATCAACAGCTGGTAATTGAGGTAATTGTCTTTTCTTTTTCTTCTCCCTCTTTCCCTCTCTTCCCACTCACATTGGGGAGTGTCAGGATAGTATAGAGTTATGATCAAGAGCATGGGGTTCAAACCCTAGCTCTGCTACTTGTTAGCTAAGTGAGCTTGGGTTAACTTCCTGAGCCTCAGTTTTCTCATCTCTAAAATGGGTGCGTATTCATAATAGTATCAACTTCCTAGGCTCCCCCTGATCATTAAATACATGTAAAGCACTTAGCACAGAGCCTGGCACGTAGTAAATGCTCAATAAATATTAGATACGACTTTCATTTTGATAAACTCCAGCTTGTGCACACCCAGTGACAAATACCTGTGCTACGCAACTGATCTGCATGAGAAAAGTGGTTGCTTTTTCTTGCATTTGGACAAGTTTCTCATGTTTTACCACCTCATGACAGATCCCATCTGCTTTCCAGTGAATTAAAATTACAATCTTTTCTGCAAAGCTGGTGCAAAGATAGAGCACATACACTGAACACACATTTAAATTTAAATCATTTCAATTTGATTCCCTTCCAGCTCCTGGAAGCTGTCAGATATGTGGTTGATTTCTTGAATGATCTCTGCTTTGAAACAATCCTCTGGAAGCACGGCCTAAGGTGGGAAGAAAGCCTGTCTGGTAAGATGTCCCAAAGGACTCAAAATACTGTCAGCCAAGATGATCTCGAATGGTGATATTGACTGAGGATACCACCGTGCTAACAGACCCAAGCAGTAAAGAACTGCCCTCTCCTCAATGCCTGATCTCCTTTTCTTACTTTTCCTATTTACTCTCTTTTTACTTTCTTTTATGGCTCTCATTTCTCTCCCCTGATTTATCCTATCAGGTTTACATCATCATCCTGATTTCTCATTTCACCCCTTTTGGGTCCTCATGTGAGTGGAAAGAACCCAGGATATGAATGCTGGCTCTACCACTTATTAGCTATGTGACTTGAGAGGAGTTAACCTCTCTGAGCCTCAGTTTCCTCATCTTAAAACAGGGAAATGTTTTCTAACAGAGATCATATGAGTAACAGATGAGATAGTACATGTAAAGCACTGAAGCTCAGTGCCTGGCACATTGTGCTCAAAACCATACCATGCCGTACTATTATTTTGCCCTAAAGAAATAAAAGATATTTATACCGCTTTCAGCATTAAAAAAATCTTTTGAGCCCAACTCTTCTCTTCTTCTTGCAAAATCTCTCCCAAACCCCAAATATCAAAAACTCAATTTCCATAATATAAAACAAGATCAATAAAAAACTTTATAAACTTTTACTGAGAAGCTATATTCACAATATCTTAAAATAGCACTGTAATTAGCATAATACACTTCACTTAGATGTCAATATTTTCCAGTTGACCCTGTCCAAAGTTTATTTTTGCTGCATATTTTCAATAATGCCCATTCTGAATATTTCACATATTCCTGATGGACTTTGTGAATGCGCTCACGAAGCCTGATGAACGTTTCTGTGCCGTGGCTCCAGTAAGAATTTGCATCATTTCTATTTGCCGAGCCTCTTTCCTTAGCTGCATCTGCTCAATGGGCTACAAGAAATCCTGACTACAAGTGAGGTTCTTGGACTTGGCCTGTCGGCTGCTGACATGTCTCAGTCACCCACAGCTGTACTGTGCAACTACAAGCTGTGCTATCACCACTACATTTTCAATGCCCACTTAAAATTTCCCAGTTCCCTTTATAAGAGGTTTAAAATTATACTGTCATCCTCTCTGTATTCTTATCTAGCTCCAAAGACTTGAATAGCAGCAACTTAGCTTTGTTGGTGGTGAGATGGTTTCATTTCCTCAACTTGTTGCTGATTTTGTTTTGCCTTTTAATGCCAAGTGTGACATGTAGATAATGCTGAGGAAGCCACTTAAGAAGCTCATGTAATGTCTCCAGCATGTCAAGGTACAGCTGGCTTAGAACTGATGACACATCAAAGTCACTTCTGTTGTCCCTGGTCACATTAAAAAGGCCACATTGCCCTTCTTTATGCCACTTTAATCTTCTTTGCTACTCAGCACATCTTTGGTCACTGTGGCCACTTAGACTAGTATATTTCACTGATTTTACGACAATGTTTAAATCCTATATTCTCTCATTTGGTCAGCGTTTCAGTTCAACAAACACTTAGTGGATGCCAAATTTTTTTTTTTTTTAAACCAGGCTACAGAGATTAAAAAGTCATCGCCCCTGCCCCTGGGTAGCTCACAATCCAGTGGGGGCAGATACACTTTATGACTACATAGTGACGATACAATGGAATATTTGTTGTGATGCTCACAACTCCATAAGTTAGGAAGGGGGGCATTAGTATAACCATTTTACATATAAGTAAACTGAGGCTAAGGGAGGTGACCTGTTTAGAATCCAAACCTCCTGAGCCCATCCCCATGTTTATTCCACAGTGTGATTGCAATTCTTCTGAGGTCTCATCATAGAGCACAGACCACGTCAAAATCAGAGCTCACACCTGCTTTCCAACTTTGTGCATTCAAGTGCACTAGGTGCTGTGAGATCCCATGCCAAGGTGACTGGATTCCTAATAAACCTTTATTGAGAAGCTATATCAGAAATGAGTGACATCGGCAAAGGTACCACACTAATGCAAAATGTTAATTATAGGGAAAACTATGTGTGGGGGTGGGGGTATATGGGAAGTCTGTATTTTCTCCATGATTTTTCTATAAAACTATAACTACTCTAACGAGAAAATTAACTTAACAAAACATAATGAAAACACAAATTAGTGACATCTCTGCACGTTAGGGCCTTAGGATACTGAGCATGATTAAGAACCCTAAGTAATGTGAACAGAATGTATAAACCACAGTAGGACTGTTCACCAAGGACAACTTGCATATTAATTACCTCCCTTCAATTTTGGGTTGCCTTAGGTTTGTGCAGTGGTTCATTCCTTAACCTTTCCACATGTGCTGATTAAGTGACTAAACTAATCAAAACTACAAAAAGTCAGAGAGGTTTAAAATACTAAATAATTCAGTCTTTTCTAAGATTTATTTATTTATTTCTCCCCCTGTCCTCCCTGTTGTTTTGCGTTCGCAATCTGTTCTCTATGTCCATTCGCTGTGTGTTCTTCTGTGTCTGCTTGTCTTCTCTTTAGGTAGCACCGGGAACCAATCCTGTACCTTCTGGAGTGGAGAGAGGTGCTCAATCTCTTGCGCCACCTCAGCTCCCTGGTCTGCTGTGTCTCTTATTGTCTGTCTTCTGTGTCTCTTTTTATTGCGTCATCTTGCTGTGCCAGCTCTCTGCGCAGGCCAGCATTCCTGCGTGGGCCAGCACGCTGCATGGGCCAGCACTCTGAGCAGGCCAGCTCTCCACGCGGGCCATCTCACTGCTCGGGCCAGCTTGCTTTTCACCAGGAGACCCTGGGAATCGAACCCTAGACCTCGTATATGGTAGAAGGGAGCCCAATCACTTGAGCCACATCCACTTTCCATAATTCAGTCTTAAACCTCCTTAAATAAAAACACACTGGAATCTTTTCTCTATACTTTGATTTTAGGACAAAGTTCTTAGACGCATATAGTTAGTATTGATAATAGCAAATAATATTTATATAGTCTTAGTATGTTCTAGGCACTTTGCTAAGAATTCATATTTCACTTATCTAACACTCATAACAAGATGAAGCAAGTACAGCATTGCTGCTATATGAGGAAACTGAGGTACTAGGAGGAGAGGTAAATTGCCCAAGGCCTCAAGTGGACAAGGAGCAGAACTGAGATTTGAAATTAAAGAGATTTGCTTTGAAGTTTGTGTTCTTTTCTCTATAATATCATCATTAAGGAAAAAAACAGTTAAGGTATCTACTATTCAGTCAAAGGAAAACGAATGTTAGAATGAATCTGAGGAGATATGCCTTTGAAAAACAGATTATGTTCACTCTCATTTATTTATCTGGACAAAAAGGTGGAATCTTAAACACTCTGGAGGAATGAAGGAACAGAGGTTACAAATTGCAGAGGTCTGGATTTGGGTTTGGTTTCTAAAGATCCTAATTTCTGCTTTCCCAACCATATACAAACTAAGGTTAATGAATTTTGGAAGACTCTACTTCATCCTTCCAAGTTCTAGATCAGATTATCAGAAGGAGTTAATTGTGGAAAAATCTTTAAGCAGTTAACAATGTATTTTAAATGCAGTGAGATTATAAAAGCCTATGGACATGCAGACACACTTCAAACCAATGAATTTAGAAAGCTGACAAGGGTTTCAAGTTATCAAGCAGAGTCAAGTATATGTCATTTATCCTGTGATTATTTTGGGAACTCATGATTCTTACAGGATTGTCCAAATGCATGAAGTACTGATTGTGTTTGTAAACTGGTCTGTTCCTCTGGGCATATTAGATTGTATTAAATCCAGAGGTTTCACTTTTATTTGATTAAATTATGATTAGGACGTTGATTGGGTCAAGTCAGTAGGACGTTGAATCCCTGCCCCTGTGGTGGGCGGGGACTCACAGAGAAAACGACACGGCAAAGGAGAGAGTTTTAGTTTTGATGCTGGAGCCCCGGGGAGAGAGCCAAACCATTCGCCTGATAGTTTAGAGCTGGCCTTATGGAGAGAGCAGAGCAGCTGAGCCTGGAAAGAAACGAGCCCCGGGAAAAGAGTTGAGCCTTTTGCCAGCTTATAGATGAGATCGGAAGAAGTTAGACCCACGGAGCCTTAACAGGGAAAAAGGAAGTCTGAACCCTTACAGACATCGCCCGCCATCTTGTTTCAACATGTGGCAACAGACTTTGAGTGAAGAAGTAACTTTGAGTTGAACTCTTTAAGGCCTTGTAACCGTAAGCTTCTACCCCCAAAAAAATATCCTTTATAAAAGCCAACAGATTTCTCGTATTTTGCATCAGCAACCCTTTGGCTGACTAATACAACCATTTCATTCACTTTCCTTTTATTGAACTTTTGAAATAATAACTTTATATGAATAAGATCTCTTGAAACATTTCCCACAGACTGTTGAAAAATCCATTGCATTTTTTCCCACTGATTTCTTGGATTTTTAAACTTACTGATTTATTTCTAGTGACAAGTTCTAAAACTTGAAAAGGATATTTAGCTACTTGGTTTCCTTCTTTGTAAAAATGAGGGGGCAGAGCTCGAAAAGTGAGGTCATTTCCATATCTAGAATTCTTAGAGTTGTAGTCTCAAAACAATTTTTGGTATTCATAAATATGACCCTAACTGTAGTCCTATTTCCTTCCCAAAGAGTTTACTTGAAAACATCCCAGATGGTTATTCACAAGCAAAGGAGTCCAGTGTTTAACCAAATGCAATCAGAAGCAGAAGTCTAGGTTTATGTATGGATAGGGGAAGGGGAGGGTAAATCCAAAAGTGGATTAAAAAATCCCAAAAGGGTGGAATCCCTCAACAATGAACAGAAGGATTTTTGCTGCAGTAGGAAAAACCAAATCTAGCAAACACTGTGTGTGAGTGTTATGTTAACACTAATTTATGATATGCATATAATATATTTTTTGGAGTAAACTATCACAGTTTCTCCAAGGCTGCTAATTAACTGTCAAAAGTGAGAATAGTTATAATACACCAAGCATCTATAATGCCTTTTCTGTAAGAAGATAGATGTCAGGTCCTGCTTAGTTCCTGACCTCTGCTTACTTTCTCATCTTCACATATTGTATAAGATATGGACTTTGTCCCTACCCAGTTCCCGGGATCAATCTTGACATGAGAAAGGAGGGCCTCACAAGCTGAGAAAGGAGGGTCAATTCTCTAAGGCTCAGCATCAACTCATTCTTTCTGCTTTGTCCTACTCCAGGCCACATAACAGGACACTGCTTTGGTTCTCTGCCCTGGAGTCTTTTTCTAGTAACTTATTCCAGTCCCTTCCAATGAGTACAGGTCCTGCTCTGTGCTCCTCCCCAAGGATGTGAGACTCATTCTTACAACTCAGCACTGTAGGTGGGCTTTCCAGATGCCTACTATGTGTAAGATCCTTGTCATCTCCTTCCATTTCCTCAATTCAACATACAATCAGTATCACCAAGGCGTACAGAATCTATTTCTTAATTACTTGGAACTCCGGTCCCATTTTACAATTTTTATGCCACAGACTTATCATCATTAATAAGTAAAATTTGTTGTTATTTCTAAGTGCCAAACATCACATTAAGTGATTTTACATGGATTTTATCATTTAATCATCACCATATCCCTTCCAAGTACTTTCCAGTCTAAGTCAGTCATGGTAATTCCATCCCTTTTGCCAGGGACTGGTGCACATGACCCAATTTTGGCCACTGAGGGAGAAGTCTGTTGAGAGGTTTCTGAAGCCAAAGAAAGAAACACAATTCTTCTTCCTTTGGACATTGTCCTGTCTGAATGTGGTGTCTCAAACTGGGGCTGGTCTGAGAACATGTCCATCACCAAAGATGGCAAAGGAGGGTGATAGAAAGAACCTGGGCCCTTGATGACACTGTTGAGTTGGTGAATCAACCAACCCCGGAGTCCAGGAGTTCTTGATATATGAGATTTCACATTTCCTTAATCAGTTTGGTTGAGTTTTCTATTAGCTGCAGTTAAAAGCAGATAACAAAAACGACAGGTAGTATCAATAACAAATAGACCACATTACTAAAACTCATTAAATTCTGATGTAGAAACAACTATTAATAGGGGTTGTTTTCTTTCCCTAGGAATACACCATGACACGCCATTCCAAAAATTACACAGTATTTTAATTGGTAATCTGCTATTTTGGCTGCTAAGAATGTTAATCAAATGCCACTTATAATACTAAGACCATCTGCTTATAGAAAATAATAATTTGTAAAACCAAAGGATCCCATGAAGTATTATACTGCTTCAATTCTGTAGATAGAACACAATTATTACAGCTCCATATGTCAGGGTTGGAAGTTCTGATACTCTCTCCTCTGACCAGTGCTTAGTTGTAGAGGACATGTGGTATCTAGGAAGGGTTAGACAGAGATGCAGACGGGAAAACAAACGGGACCAGAGTACACAGGAAAAATCAAAATGATTCTTGCAAAACTGGGAAAGATCCTTTCTCATTCTCTGGAGGAATCATGATGACAGAGTTCCAGATATGAAGTCCTCTCCATAAAAATGTCCTCATCACTACAAGACAGTTCCCCAGAAGAAGGGTGGAAGTGACGTTTAGTGTTTTAAATGAAAAACAAGGCAGGAATTCTGCCGGTCTTGTCAGCTCTCTTGACACAGAATGTCCTAATTCAAGTAGTCCATTTCCTTATTGATGATAACGACACAATATATGTGTTGAATGTCAAAGAGCCACTGACATTCTGTCTGCAGAGAACAAATAAAAACATCATGTATCACCAAATACTAAGTGAAAATAAGTATCAGCTGCCAAAAGGCATGCAAAATTTAGTATGTCAAAAACTAGGGTAGTGACAGGTTTCTAAAATTTTGAACTAATTTTCCCGAAAATTGAGAAGCATAAAATTTTGCTGTGCATGCCATCCAAAATAAGCACCAGACACAGGTCTTGAAGTGTCCATAATTTTCTGTGAATTCAGAGAAGCTACATGCTGCCATTTATGAAGTCATGTTTACTTAAAGTATGAGAAATCTCTTATACATGTTCTGGACACAACTGATACATTGTAGGCATTGGAAGGCCCTAGAAGCCTTCCAACAGACCCTGGTCCCCATCCCTCCCCAGGCCCTGGCTTTGTTAGATGTTTTCCCATGTGCTCCCATGATCCTCAGGGCATTCTGCTAACAACAGATCTGGTCTATAGTAGACTCTACATGTTTACTGAATGAAGAGCTTAACCTTGCAAGTCAGATACAATTTCTATGAATGCTATAAACAATTTAGGTGTAGGGCAAAAATATCTATCATGTTCAACTAAGGCAATAGCCACAGGGTGGGTGTCTTCTAGCACCTCTTACAGCATTTCAGGGGTGAGCAGTTTCATCTTTATTTCTAAAGACCTCCAAGTGGGAAAATCACTCTTGACCTATTTGTACCAATAACGACTCACTGCCACTTTTCTCTTTACCTTCTCCGATAAACTCATTCATTTTACCTAGCCAGTTAACGAACATTTATTCAGCACTTTTAATGTGCTGAGTATTGTTCTAGGCCCTGGGAATATATCAGTGAAGAGAGAAAATCCCTGTGTATATTCTTATAGGGTTATGGGAGGATAGACAATAAATAATAAACAGAAAAAATATTAGACAGTAGTTAAGTGCTATGCAGAGATTTAAATCAGGGGATATGACAGAAAATGAGTTGGAGGTTGCTATAGATTTAGAGGTCAGGAACAGCCTTCCTGAAAATGTGACTTTGACCTGAGACCTGAATGACCAAAAGGACCAACTCTGCTCCATCAGGGAGAAGAATGTTCCAACAAGAGCTAGTGCATAGGCCCTAAGGGAAGAACAAACAACTTGTTCAAGGAACAGAAAGATGGCCAGTATGGAGCTAAAATGAAGAAAGCAAGGGGGAGAGAAGTACCAGACAAAGCTAGGGATGTGGGAAAGGGCCAGATCATACAGAACTCAGTAAGTAAGCATAAGAGGTTGAAATTTTAAGTGGGATGGGAAGCCACTAGAGAACTGAAGGAGGGGAGTGACATAATTAATTTACAAAGATAATTCTGGCTTGCTGCTTTGTGGAAAATGGTTTGGAAAACAAGAGTGGAAGCAGGGAAATAAGAGGTAACTGCAATAGTTCAAGTGAAGGATAATGATGGCTTGGACAAGGGTAGTGATAGTGGAGACAAAGAAAAGTGATTGGATTTGGGATGTGTTTTGAAGGGAGAGTTAACAGGACTTATATGTGGAGGTGAAGAAAAGAAAGTAATCAAGAATAATTCTTAGATTTTTGTCTTGAGCAATTGGGTGAATGGTGGTACCAATTTTCTGACACAGGAAAGAGGGGGGATGAGAGAAGCAAATCTGGGGAAAAAATCCTAGAGTTCTGTTTTGACCATCAGAGTATGAAATATCTTCTAGATGCTCAAATGAAGATGCCAACACATTTGCATATACTAGTCTGGGACTCTGGGAGGTAGTCAGAATTAGAAATAAGCTTTGGGAGTCAATGACATATAAATAGTATTTAAAATCATGGGGCACTAGAAGAATTATATCAAACTGTGGCCTGCAGGAAGTGATGTGAGAAATCCTGCCTGTTCAATCCTCTTAACTATAATATTCCAAAAGAGAGACTCCAGGAGACAGTTTGATCCATTGCTGTTACAAGGCATGGAAGCTGTTTACAGCAATGGATTGCAAAAACTCCCCTTTGGCAGGAAGGAATTACTTAATGAACTATTTATTCATTATGAGTACATAGATACTACCAAGATAAAAGGTCTGGAAATACATAAATGGATTGTAATGAACTCTCAGGATATAATAGGTATGTGAAGACTTCAAGTGCTACTTCTTGCCAATTGCCTGTACATTTTCTTGTTAAATTCAATTTTGTAGAAGCTATGAAACATAGCAGTAGTATGAGATTTTATTCTTTCAGAAATTATCAATTTTGGAATCGTGATCACTTGTACAGAAGACAAGCAGAATTTTATTAAACAAATCAATGGACTAAGCTAAACTATAGGAAGAACAATTTTCATACATGTTTTAAAGCAGTAGGTCCAAATACATTTGCATCATAGCACCACAGAACTGAAAAAATACTTGGTATATGAATTAAAACACATTCCTATTCACTTATTCAAGTAGGTCCCCCAAAGATCTTGACTGAGCAACCCTTCATTAGAATATCCTAAAGGACTGCTGCATGTGCTTAAAATGAGTAATACTGAATTTCCCTAAAAGATATTGTAGTTGCTTAACATTTCACCATTCCAAACAAGCCTTCTCCACAACTGGTGCAAGTTGGTGCTTTTTTAGCTATACCACATTGTCCAGTGTTTGACACAATATGCAAGATCTTTTTTGGCATGCTGGTAATTATTTTTTTTGAATGCTGATGTTTAGTTTTTTCTTCCTCATCTTGGACTTTTTTGGTGCCATTATTAAAACTTTCATTAGAGATGACTGTTGACAGGACCCAGTCAAGATGAGCAGAGTACATAGTGATTAACTCTGGGAAGTTGCCTTCTGATTTTAGGCTACAGTGTGGCAAAAGATTCTGTAAATATTCACCCTTTGTCACAGGTTCAAACATTTGCTTCTTTTGGAGCTTATTTAAAATACAGTAGTGAAAAAATACCAGCTGAATATTTGTATGCTTAGGGATATTAAGTAAAGGTTTATTTCCAACCATGCCTGTACAGAATGGCTAGCTTCAAGAAACTGTCCTTGGTTTTGACAGTTGTCCATGTTCTAACATGGTCATGGTGACAAAAATAGTGAATTAATCTCTCGTGTCTGTTACCAAATCCAGGCAGCCTCGGCTGAACTAAGATGGGTACAGTTAATAATCTTTTCCCAATAGAAACATATCATTCAGTGTTTTACCAAGGAAAACAATCATCTGGGCTAATGAGTTTTGCCTTTCCCAAATTGATTGAGAAAAATCCAGTAACTTTCTTGCCCTTATAGTTTCTCATCTTAAAAAAATATATATATTTTAAATTTATCACTAAGTACTAATTTTAAAATAAAACTTTAATTTGAGGACTGTCCACTAAGGATATAACACAGAAGGGACTTCTTATCTGGTTTTGAGTAATTCTCAAAGTATCTTAATGCCATGATGATTCCCTTCTTATGAGGCAGAGCATGATGAAATTAGCTTCTCATAAATGTCACTGCCCCTATTTATTGTCTTTTCCCTTGAACCAGGGCTCAGCTGGCTAGGATCCATTGTCTCTCAACCAGATTTATTGTGGATCAGATGCATTCCATTTCACAACAGGAATGTGCTTATTATAAATACACAAAGCTTAGCGTCTAACAAAGCACACAATCTGTTGGCAAAAACAAAAAAACAAAACAAAACAAAAAACCCAAAAAACATGCAACACTTCATTTAATGGTGGGTATAGTTTGTAAAGTGTTTTGAACTAAATTTAATATCATAAACTGATACTCAAATCTTGAAATAAATCCCCTTTAAACACAGTTCCATCTATGCTGTCGGAACTAAATGCATTTAGTATTAGGCAAATATATGGCTAGAAGTACTTCTTATTGACATTACACAGTTAGCCAGATTTTGTTGTTGCTTCAGTTTCTCCAGGATATTACTTCAGTAACCTGGAAAAGTAAATCATCTCTTTCAGGGTCCCCAGGTAACAATTTAACATATTGCCTTGTTAGTGATTAGTATTTCTGCTGTGAATTTAAGAGTATCCTATCCTTATAAATACCCAGAAAGAAACTGAGAGATATATCTAAAAACACAAAGAATGTGGATAAATTTAATAGTTAAAAAATGATGCAAAAAACTAGGATAACAATATTTTCTTAAGTATGCCTGTTAACAAAGGTTAAAAGGAAATATGCAAAAATGGAGAGAGGTGTGGTTAGTTGGTAGATAATGGCTGATGCATCTCTGATGGAAGAAGGTGAAAGATACTTGGGACTCCACAGCCTGAACATTTAAAATTTCATTCATTGCCTACAACTATAGTAACCACTGCCCGTTCTGGTTCCTAAGGCAGAGCTATGCAAGAGGACACAGCTTGCCAATACATGCTATTATTTTAAGCAATCGGATGAACTCTGGGTAGGAAGACTGGACCACTTGTAGCTGCATTGCAAGGAATATTTTCTGCTTGAGTTATCAGCCCCTAGTTCACTTGTGCTTTACTCCACCCAGAATTTTACTGCTCAGGTCCCCTTTCTTTCCTGGGCAATCCCCTTGGACAGGACTTGAGAACACCTCTGCCCAGCTTTTGCTCTTGCATGGCCCATATCTAGTCCATGCAAACACTTACACATCCTTTGTCCACAAACTTTGGCAGTGCAGCTATGCCAACACAGGAGCAGTCTCCTGGCCCCCTGTCTAAGCAGCTAGTCACCTGGCTTCTTGCCCTCTGGACCTCACAGACTGCCGTATGTGGTGTTTTATAACTGCAGGAAATATATATCAACTCTCTGAGGGGTCTCTTAAAGGCCCATTCATTCTCTCTGTACTTGAGGTGAAAGAGGTAATACGTTCCATGTCACACATCTAATGTAGAAAAATTAGAAAAGTGCAGGTAAGTAAAAACAAAACCATTAAAAACCTCTGTAATCCCAACACCTATAAGTAGATGCCACTGTTAACAATCTGGCACATAAACTTCCAGACTTTCTTATTATTTATGTTTATGAGAACATTTTTTGTTTCTATTATTATAAAATTATAATATAAGCATACACATTCCATGTTTAAATAAAACACAGGTTATTATAAAACCATTTAAAAGTAAATTTACACTGATTCAATTGAAATTGCCTTAAAGTGGATTTCCTAAAAAATTACCTTCTGAAAACTCTTTTGCTGATACATTAAGTAAAGCTCCTTGTACTGAATTTCGGAATACTTCAAGACTTAACCCTAAGCAGAGATTCAGATTGTTATGGTGGTAATAGAAATTTAGAACAACTTTATAAAACATTTAAATATTTAAAATAATACTTCAGGACCAATTAGGACATATGCCAAAATTTGATGATACAAAGCTACATCACAATTCACAGACATTTTCTTCTCTAAATAAACATGAATCAGAGAAGAGAAGGGATAAAACTAGAAATGTTTAGCTGCTAAAAAATAAGTTGTTCTGAGACTTCAGTAACAACTTTATATGATCATCTTTGTGATGATAATAAAGTTTGTCTTGCATCATATGCCGGGAAAGGAATCTTAACAACCACAAATGATTAAATATTAAATGTTGGACAGAGAAAGGTCCTCTGTTCTTTGTGAATATGAAGAGCAGACCCAGAATGCACCTGGTGAATCCAGGCACTCATCATCTTGAAGACACCTGATATCCCATCACACTGGCCGAGGCTGCCAACTCCTTGTCCACACTGACTACATACCATGCACCCCATTTTATAACTAAAAAGGATTTGAAATTCATGAAGCTTGTTGAAAGCTCAACTGTCACATTCTACTCATTCCAAAGTATATAGGAAAAAGCATAGAACAGACATTTCGACTGAAGCTATTATTGTGCTTGAATAACCATATCCCATTAAATTGCTAATAAACCCACCAGAAGATGTCGATCTCATCAACCATCCCGTTGCATTCCTTTCCCTTTTATCAACTTGCCCAATTTCATTCTATGCAGCATTAGTTTTCCTGTGTCCTTTATTCCCAGGTTGCCCAGAATTCAAAGCACTTGTTCAGCAAGTTTGTAATACAATTGAGTACACTATTAACAGAATTCTTTTGAGAAGATCATGGAAAAAGAAAATCAAACTTATTTTTGGGTCAATGACCAATTTTAAGGGAAACACACACTAAACCAGTTTAACGGAAAAGGTCAGGATCCATGAGGTATTAAGGAAAAAAGAAAAAAGAAAAAACATTCATTTCCACAATTTTCCGACATTCTTTAAAAACAAAAATAAGCCCAAGTATGGAATGGCAAGGTCCTGGTTCCCCTGAACTAATGGTGGTGAACAATACTACCATTCATAAGAAGTGAGAAAGCAAGGATTTTTCCTCAACATTGGGAAGTTGGAACTTCCTTTACCTTCATTTATTTATTCTGGAGTCCAAAATTGAACCTTATAAATCTTGAATTAGTCTCTCAGAACAAATGTTAACATAAAATTGAATAAATGCTTCAAAGTTGTTTTTTAACTAGAATAACTAATCAACTGTCTTTCCATTATAAATGGCACATTAAACCACTGTTGTGATAGGGTGTCAAATAATGAAAACATACAAAGTTGAATATATACCCTATGAAACACACTACACTGTTTACCCAAGACTGAATGAAACAGTTTTTCCTCCATTTAAAGATCAATAGAAATGTATGATGGAAAAAAAAAAATTAAAGTTAAGGGAACAAATGTCTTACTTTGAAATTCTTTCATCAAAAAAGGAGCCACTATTTTCCTATAGTTTTTTTCTATTTACTACATTCATCTAAGAGCCTTAGAAGAATGGATAGGTCTCCCCAACCTCAGGGTACCAAAGGTTTGTCTCTATCTAGGCAGTATTCCAATGGGTAGAGGTGGGATAACATTTATTTCCACATGACACCAGTTTGGAATAAACCGTCAACAAACCCAAAATGTTTTGTTTTTTTTTTCCACCAGTAAAACCAAGCTGTATAAAAGTAAAACTCATTTCTTGTATTCTTTTCTGATTATGAAAATATTTGTGTCTATCTTCTTTAAGTGACCAAAATGAGATGTGGCAAAATAATTTTTCCTGCAGATTTCTCTCTCAAACACCTTATTGAGAGCTAAAAACCAACTCTACATTATGTACAAAGCTATGGCAGAGAGGAAGTAAATGTTAAAGCAACAATAATGATTCAATAAAAATAAAATGAGTAATAGCCCCAATATAAAAGTTGTGAAATTATAGTAATTTCACAGTCCACAAGAAACAGAAAAACATGCCATTTATTTAACAAATATTTATTGATCACCTATTACATGTCAAAACTAGATATAGCTGTATGTATGGTAAAATCCTGGACTGGAGAATTAAATGAAAAGAAACTAGCACAGGATATATAGCTTATAGAAATATGAAATGTTAAAACAGAAGAGTTCTTATCAGTTATGCAGATCAGGAAACCAAGTCCCACTGGTTTTATAGTAACTTTCCTTAGTCATTCTGGCAGAAGCAAGACTAGAACCCAAGTCTTGGGAATTCCTATTTCCAGAATAACAAGATTCCTGACCCATTAGAAATGTTTTTGGGATGAAAAATCAATATTAAGATTACAAATAAAAAGTTATTTTTAAAAGTTCAAGGATAATGATTATAAATTATTTGTATATTAATTATTATATACATATGTATATTTAAATTGTCTTCTTAGGCTCCAAGTACAAATGACCAGATTTCATTTAAATGTTCATATTTTGGGGGGTTTCACCTTTTCATGGCATAAATGAGGAACCATCTGCTATCTGATGGAATCCAAAGAGAGTAAATGTAGTGTAGTGCTGGGAGCCAAAAGTGAGGACAGGGATCCCCTGTGACATTATACAGACAGGCATATTTCTAAGCGTTTCTACACAATGCAGAGTTGATGGTCCAGGTGTTTTTCAGCTTTTATTGACAAGAAAATTAAAAAAAAAAAAGCTATACACAAAGGTTCTTTCAGGAAGCAGGACATCTCTCTGTCCTTCTCTCACATTCTCTGTCTCTGTCTCTCTCACACACACATGGGCATGGGCTCACACACATGTACAATATACCCAGACATACTCATTAAGAATTTTTTTTTGAGGTACCGGGGCTGGGGATTGAACCCAGGAACTCATATGTGGGAAGCTGGCATTCAACCACTGAGCTACACCGGGTCCCCTGAGTTGGGTTTTTTGTTTGTTTTTTTGGAGGCACTGGGAACCGAATCCAGGATCTCCTATGTGGGAGGCAAGTGCTCAACTACTTGAGCCACATCTGCTCCCACTCAGTAAGAATTTTGAGCAATTTATTTCAAGACTGAAGATTTGGCTTCCCAAGTAAGTTTGACAATCTTTTTTCATTAATATTTGAAACCTGTCCACCTGAAGAACTGGAAAACATAAGTATAAACTATGACACAGTTTTTGTATTTGATCTCTAATTTCTGAGTAGCTGAACATTTCAAAAATGTATCTAAAGTGAATATGAGGGGGCGGATGTGGCTCAAATGGTTGGGCATCTGTCTGCCATATGGAGGGACCTGGGTTCGATCCCTGGGGCCTCCCGGTAGGAAAAAAAAAAAAAAAAAATA
>JAQZBX010037367.1:9734-23920 GCA_029593785.1 Cabassous unicinctus | reverse complement strand
CCATATACAAAAAATAATTTAATATGGAGCACAGACAAAATATGAAAGCTAAACCTATAAAGCTTCTTTATAAAACAAACTTGATGATCAAAGTAATTTGTGGCTTCTGCTCCCTCAGAAAACGTGTTTAACAGTTCATATTTGGCAGAGCCCAATATTAAAATCAGTTCCTTTCCCAGAGCTCATGTCAGCAGAGAGATAATATATTTAAGTAGGTTCCAGAGGTAAGGCTTAGGTAAATTAAAAAACAAACTGCAGTATGGACAGTCCACAAAACATCCCCAGATAAACTGCATGCATTGAAAACAGAGTTGATTGTTCTCTCTAGCGAGAGAAAGGCAGCACCAAGGCAAAAGGAACTGGCAATCACAGGAGACCCAGGGCTATAGCTTGGAGGAGTAGCATGACGTGGGGAAGAAGGAGCCAGACCAAGAAGACAGCCTAGCTGAGTTCTAATGCCAGTTCCCAACTAGATGAGCTGCTTGCATATATCTAGGTATGTCATTTAACCTCCTTGGGCCCCAGGTTCATCCTCCGCAAAAATGAGGAGTTTGGATTTAATGAGGTCCCTCCTCTCAGCTCCCCAAAGCTTTGATTCTTAGCCTAATTGGTTCTTTCTCATCTACCCCAAAAACCCAAAGTTTGAGGACAGAGGCTTATATAATACAGTGTGCTAAAATGGAAATGCCTTTTGCTGTGTAAGCTAATGGACTCAATAAGGGTTTAAGAAAAGTGAACTGGCAATTATCCCCAACCCTAAACACCATTATTCCTTTATATTGCACCTCAGTGACATAATTCCCACAGATGGTGGGAGATACTTCACAATCTGTTCACACTCACTACTATCAGGATTGCAAAACAAAACTAAACAGAAAAACAAAGCTTCATTCAGAGAGGTGGTACCACTGCTTAAAGGAAAACCTTGCTTGGGCATTTGAGCTTATTCACTACTTTCTCTCCCTCTCCTTACCCTATAACACCACTTTGGGGGAAAAGGATCTTTCACTGATACCCATTTGTAAAGAAAAACATTATCCTTCAGGAAATTTATATATTGGATACCTGAAAAAAAAAAAAAGTATGATTCCTTTTGGTTGCTAAACACAAATGTTCTGTTTTTAAAAAGTATGCCCCCTCCTTCTTCAGTAAAATCCAACAAATGTTTGCTGAACCTTTATTATTTACCAGGAATTCTTTAGACATTGTTTGTACCTTAACTTTTCAGACCTTACTCAGATTCACACCATATCAATGTGCTAAAAATGCACAGCCAATTGAAATGACCACTCTCAGTATATAAGTACCATCATTATTTAAAGTCCAAATTATTATCAAGTCTGCAGAAGCTGCTGGAAAAAATAATACAAGAACAGATTACAAGGCAGCTTTGCTATCTCTGATATGAATTAAAATGACAGCTGTTCAGGGCTACTGGAAAACCGTAAGCAGAATTGATTTTTAGTGTGCCTGCTAACTTTAAAGAGGTGCAGAATGACGGGGAGATTTCTCATACATGGCTAGGCCAACACCAAACTCATTTCAAGCTCCGACTTGAATGATCACGGACTGTCACAGAAACTACCGGTCTCTGCTGTATAGGTCAATACCCTGTCCCGAGTCATTAGGAATATAAGCAGCTTAGGGATAGAAAATCGAACAGAACCTCAGCGGGCAAAGAAGGAAGGCAGCTGGCAGAGAACGTCTCTGGCTGACATGATTTGGGAGGTAGAGAGTATTGCTATCTCTGAGTGAGGAACTGGGACTCATTCTGATTCCCAAACAATGGTTCAACTTTAGTAATCTCTGGCAGTTGGTCCTTTTATGAACAAATGCCTTTCTTATAAGATAAGGAACAAAACTAGGGGTGTTTTAGAATGAAAGCTCAGAACATCCCAATTGCTTAGACAGTGGTTCTCAAATTTTAATGTGCATTAGAATCACCAGCAGGCCCAGGAAACAGCAATTTTAACAACTTGTTTCTGAAGCAGGTGTCCTAGAACCTCCACTTTAAGAAACACTGGCCATTTACCACTCAGTAAATCCTACCATTTTAAAAGCACAACTAAGTAAACTAATGAGTGACAGGTACTCTGTAAAACACACCACCCATTATTTTACACCTGACTTCTTGTTATGTGTTAATGTGCGTGGCAGTCTGTAAATACATATTGCTTAAAAGCTGTCATTGAAATTACTCCTTTTTCCCATTTATTCTACTTACTCCCAAGAAGTCTAAATTATCCATTTTTAGGGTCTGATTTAAGCTCTAGTTATTTTGGATAATGGCTATCTTTCATATGTGTGTCTAAATTCTATTTACATGAAATTTCTCAATGGCTATTAATGAAATACTCTCAAAGTATTTACCATTTAGATTCCTCCACAGCATTTCCTTAGATGAAGTTGTTACATTACATCTGAAATAAGTTGGGAGTAGGCGAAAGCTTTGGTTTTCCCTCCTGGTTTCCCCCTTAGCTGGGACTTGGGCAGTTACTTCTTCTCTTTGAGCTTGTTCTTTATCCATATAATGGTGATAAAAATCACCTTCCTTATTTACCACAAGGTTGATGTGAATAATATATATGCAAGTGTCTGGCATGGCTCCTTGCCTGGAAGGTACTTTTTAAATGTTGTCTTCTCCACTAAAGCTGGAGGTGTTTGAATTTATCCTCCTCAATGCTTTCTTGTCTCTGGCACTGTAAGGGCATTTGTGAGGGTTCAGTGGGGTGACTTTTGTGGTCATTTGTGTTCAATACATTTTTGCTGATAATATTATCACTGAAGATCATTATAATAAAGAAATACATTTTATGGACTTCGGTGGCACACAGGGTGTGGTATGCTGGTTAATGTTTAACAACCAGCTCTCTAGGGCGACAAAGCCATATGCATATATAGTTGATCCTTATTATTTGCAGATTCCATCCATATCTGCAAATTTGTCTACTCACTAAAATTTGAACCTCAAAATCAATACTTGTGGTGCTTTGATGGACATTCGTGGACATGCACAGAGTGGCAAAAATTAGGATTGCCGAAAACACATGTTCGCAGCTAAGGTCTAACAAGGTGATGCTCAGGCCTCTTGTTTTAGCTTTCGTACTGTAAACAATTATCCTTTTTGTGGTATATTTAGTGCCCTGTTTTTTGCATTGGTGTGCATTTTATTGGTGATTTCACTGTTTAAAATGGCCCCCAAGCATAGTGCTGAAATGCTGTCTAGTGTTTTTAAGTGTAAGAAAGCTGTGATGTGCTTTATGGAAAAAATAAGTTTGTTAGATAAGCTTTGCTCAGGCTTGAGTTATAGTGCTGTTGGCTGTTAGGTTCAATGTTAATGAATCAATAATATATATTAAATAAGGTGTCTTTAATCAGAAACACATATAAAACACGGTTACATACTGATAGGCTGACAAAAATGTTGTGACCAGAGGCTGGGAAGAACCTAACCCTGTATTTCCTCTAGGAGCAATGGTTCAGTATTTAATTCATTGATTGTGGTGAATTTATAGAGCTTAACTACCACAAATAATGAGAAGCAACTTGTATATGCATACATAAGCTTATTCTAAATTTTACTGATAAAGAATGAATAGCATATAATTTATAAATAATAAAATATACAATACACTTTATTGTAAATTCCATATAACCAATTGATTGTCATAGAATAATTTTGTTGATTTTTGCAGAACTCTTCTATTTGTAGCCAACCTATGATTGCAATTGATCAATGAGTGTAGTTCTGACATGAATGTTGTTGATATTTTCTGTTACTTTAGTAAGATGAAGGTAAAACAACAAAGCCATCTGTTGGACTTCACTTGTTTGTCAATGACATGAACAACTTCTTTGCTGGATGGGAAAGTAGTTTCAAATACTGGAGGAACATTTCCTCAATTTTTTTGTGTGTTATAGACAATGCTATAGACACAACACACATTTAAGTTTAAAAAATTGACAAAACAATAAACCAATCCCTGGTTTATACTTTGACAATTTCTGTGGTATAAATACTTCTAATTCAAGTTACTAATGTGATATCATTGAACACAGAGCTGGGAAGAAATGCATAGTAGCATACATAAAATAGTGCATAGTAGCATGCATAAAATAGTATTTCCACTATAGATACAATAGACATCAATACCTCAAGGGCAAAGATACTAGTAAATATGTAGTAAATAATTAGAGATGAGTTTTAAGTATTTTTTACCTTTTAAAAAATATAATTCAATGAATTATAAGTTTATGTAATTTATTTTTCTGTGGAATATTTATTTATTGGTGCAAAAGTGAATATTTTTTATTTTAGAATGAGAAAAGACATTTCAACAAATACAAATTTTTAAAAGTTGATACATTCCACAAACATCACCAAATCCAGAAAAATCACATATTTTTATTAACTGTCTACATAATATTTTTATTAATATCCTGAAATACCTCTATAATACTTTATCCCCCCATGTAATTTAATTTTTAAAAAAAATTTTAGGAGGTACCGGGAATTGAACCCAGGACCTCGTACATGAGAAGCAGGCGCTCAACCATTGAGCTACATCTGCTTCCCAATCAGAGTTGGTTTTTTCATTTGTTTGTTTTTTGTTTTTGTTTTTTAGGAGGTACCAGGGATCGAACCCAGGACCTTGTACATGGGAAGCAGGAGCTCAATCATGTGAGCTACATCTGCTCCCTATGTAATTTAATTTTTAAAAGTGGCTGTGCTTAATAATTGGCTTGCAAAATTTGGAGCAGGCTCGAGTACACCACTGCAGGAAGAGAAATGGAAAATATTTGGAGCCAACTTTAACAATCTATTGAAGCGGCTGCTTCCATTGCAATCACCATGACTGCTGGTAAAATATTGGAGCAGTGGTTACCAATCAGGGAACCATAGGTCCTGGTGGGACTCCAGAATAATTTCAAAGGGCACTCAAATCCTTATGTTCTTATGCAATTTCTTACTCAATGGATGTTAAAAACAAAATTACTTGGAATGTTTCACTTTTAAGTTAGAGCCCACTTTTCTCAGTTCTAAAAACTGAAAAAGGATGTGTGTACGCCTTCATGTATAGGAGGTAATATAAATGAAGGGAATAAAATTCACAACATTTGGATGAACAAAAGTTTGTCTATCTTGGTATTACTGGCCTACTTTGTTTTACCAACATCTTCTTCACATTGAAGGAAAGATGATCTCAGACTCTCCCCATGCAATATTGCTTGAGTGGTACAATTTCCTACTAATTGCTAGGAACAGGCAAACACCCGCGGTAATCATCAAAACTTAGGCCAGTCTTGTTACAAGTACATAATGAATAAGCATCTAAAAGACTTGGCATAGTGCCTGGGCTTGACAACCTACAATTAACCCTAGCTATAATTCTAGATGGCCCAGAGTTTCAGTGAAAAACAATTTAAGGGAAAACAAGTGTTCCTTGAAACAATTTTAGACTTCATCAATGATTTAAAAAGCCAGCATCATCTCCTATAATTTTTAAGAAAAGATCAATGGAAAGATCACTGATTCTGAGCTGAAGGCCCTAGACTGTGGTCGTGGTTCTGGTGCTAACTAGCTGGGTGATGTCGAGTAAGTGAAGTCATCTTAATACATCTTAGGTCCCTAATCTTTAAGGTGACTGTGTTGTGATCAAAAATGGCTAGTTTTTGTGTTTTGTTTTTTTTTCAGTGAGGAAATCAGCCTCCACAAGCAAAAAAATTTCTTGTCTCATAATGAGTTAAAAACGCAACTAATATATTCTCAATGTTTTACTCTCTTGAGCAACCATTAAGATCCTTTTCCAGATTTTCAATGTCACACTCCCCTTCTGAACAAACACCTTGATTCCTTGTTTTCAAATGTACATTTGACCTTTTTCAAATGTATTCTCAGTTTTCCCTACTGAAGCTTGTTTACTTATAAGAACAAGGCTCTCCTTTCCGGTGGATCATAAGGCAATTCCTGGAGGGAGCAGGGGTGGGAGTGTAGGATATACTCAGGTACAAAAAGTAATTTATAATATTGGTGTGTTAAAGTGTCCAGCCCCTGGGTGGCAAGCATTCTTTTCTACCTTCCTGCAATGCAGTTCTTATAAATAGCAAAGTCTTCTTGTTTTAAAATTCTAATTTTTTGGCCTTTTTTTTTTTTTTTTCTAATACTGTCTATTGAAACATTCTACAGCCCTAAGCCTACTGTGCCTGAGATAAAACAACAACAATCACCATCCATACTCACAGTAATAGCTGCCACTTACTGAGTCCTGTACACTAAGCCTGGCACTTTACTATATTATTACATTCACATCTTAATCCATCAAGGTAGGTATTATCATCAGTGTCACATATGAAGCAAATGAGGCCCCAAGAAGCTAAGTACTATGTCCAAAGACACAGGATTCTGACCCAGGTTTGGCAGTCTAGTAAGTGTGAAACCTCCCTTACACTGCCTCCTACTCTAAACAAAAACCCCAGGAAAGACTAGGGAAAGAGAGTACTGGAACACTTAGGAGAGATTTAGTGCCTGGTCACCTCACTACTGAAGTCTCTCATGAGACACAGTTGAGAATTGGGGTAGGATGCCTGTCTCGAAGTCACCAAGCAAAGTTTAACTGTCAACACTTGCAAAAAAGGATCCTAACACATTGTCCACCCCAGTAAAGATTTCAATGCTAAGATAAAAAATACATGAGAAGTACTGAAAAATCATTTGCTAGAAAAGCATGGAAAATAATATGTAGATGCCATATGTATTTCACAACTGTGTGAAAATATAACTAACTTTTATTAAGCAATTATAATAAACTCTCAACTAGATACCTAATGTGACCCTAATTTAAATACCAAGACAGTTCTATGAAATGGGGATTATTATCCACACTTTATATATTTGAGGAAAGGGACTTTTAGGGAGGCTACAGGAATATATCCAAGGGCATACTTATATATAGGTGACTTTAGCAGGATTCTAAGCGAGGTCTGAGTCTTTTCTTTCCATTCTTCACACTCTTATTGTCAAATATAGTGGCCTTCTGGTTTTTGCTCACCTAGCTCTCTTTCCCCTTGTTGAAAAGAGCATCTCACTTGGCCTTTAGGGAACTATCCTTTCCTCCCTCCGACTGGTTGTTTTGGGAAAGCACATCATAGCACCTTGCCCCAAAGACAGTGGGCTTTTGACCCAACCTAGGTCCATCGGTCTTTCTGAGGAATGGTCTTGGGCAGTGTGGCCCATGGATGCAAAACGTAGGAGCTGAGAAATAACACTGGCCCCAGCCAAACAAGAGGCTGTCCATGATTCCGAGATCTTCTAGAAGCAAGCTCAATGAAAGCAAGGGCATGACAGATTGTCTTCACGGCTATATCCTCACCCTGTGGCACAGTGTCTGCGACATGGTAGAGTCCCAGTAAGCCTTGTTTAATGAATGCCTGCGTCCTCTCAGCTGCAATGTATCATATCCTTCCCTTTGCTTGGGAATCCAACTTTTCTTTAGATGACATGAACTAATTGGTATCTTCCCAGTGGTTTCTTTTGCAACGTAAGTTTCTCTTGCTTGAAAACAGGACCTCTATCTGATACCTATTATTTCCACAGAGTTATATGAGCCATAATATTAGAGGCAGAGTCTTATGGAGTTCTATATTCCTAAAACAATGCACTTTGCCCATTATTCTCACCCAGAGAAAGGAAGCTGATAGAAAAATCCTCAACTGGAGCATCAGGAAACTACATAATCTCTTAGGAGAGATAATTTAATAAGTAGCATAAAAGTTCCCATGGAAAAAAACCACCTACAAAATGTGGGGAAGTAGTTTATTCTACATTGTACTTGATTTGTCCATAAGGTTGGACCATCTTCCATGTATTTATCCAAGGATAATCGTGCAAATGAAATAAATGCAAACAACTTAAGAGTTCACAGGAAATGTGAGCATTTTCTTAGGAAAAACGGGCTGTTTCTGAGGAATGGTATTAAGAGAATAAAATCAATAGTGTGCACAGCCAATTTCAGAGAAATCATATGCCTTCTTTCTTTGGCTTTCATCTCTGTGAGGGTAGAAAAAGGCTGGAATGATGCAAAGAAAGCACATTATATTAATGACAAGTGACAAGTGCTGCCAAGTCAACAGCCTACTTTATGAGCCTAGTTTCATAAGCCAGTGGTGTCAGGGACATGCTGACACATACACTCTTCCGCCCAGAAGAAACACAGGCCGATCATCAATGTGTGGGGACATTAAAGCAATTACATCTGCCTGCATGTCCAATGTGGACAGCTAGAAATGAGCAAGTAACTTTTACTTACCCTTGACATATCTACATGAAAAACTTCTGTGATTCAACTTGGGAAGTTTGGGAAGCTTGGGAAGTTTGGGTTATAAGATGCATAGTTACACATATTCAGCCTTAGGGAAAATAGGAGCTGCATAATTTATCAATCACAGTTAAACCTAGGCACAAAAAGACTCATACTCATCTCCCACTGTTCCAAGTGAAGCCTCAAGACACAGTTTTAAAACATGATCCCCAACACATTACAATGAAGTCCTACTCTAATGCATGATTATGGTGAAAGTTTTCTGTGATGTCATTTAGAGGGAGAAAGCACAACTAATTTTTAAAAAAACTAAATTCCATACTTTATTTGGATTGCATTAGTTTTCCCCTAATGTCCTTCTTCTGTTCCATGGTCCCATTCAGGATACCACGTTGCATTTAGGTCATCGTGTCTCCTTAGGCTCCTCTTGGCTGTGACAGTTTCTCAGACTTTCCTTGTTTTTAATGATACTGGCAGTTTTGAGGCATAGTGGTCAGGTATTTTGGGGAATGTCCCACAATCTGGGTTTGTCTGATGTTTTTCTCATGGTTAGACCATGTTTATGGATTTTGGGGAGGAGGACTGCAGAGGTGAAGCAGCACCATTTTCATCACATCATATCAACATCGCTTATTGCTGATGATGTTAATCTTGATTTTCTGTCCAAGATAGTGTTTGTGAGGTTTCTCCACTGTAATGTGACTCTCCACCTCTTTCCATACCATACTCTTTGGAAGTAGGTCTCTAAGTGTAGTCCACTTAATGGGTTAAGAGGTTATGCTCCACCTCCTTGAGGGGTAGTATCAACATAAACTATTTGTAATTCTTATGTGCAGGAGAGTTGTGTCTTCTCCCCCATTTATTTATTTAATCATTTATGAATATCAGTATGGACTCATGGATTTTTACTTTATCCTTTGGGTAATAATTCAATACAATGTGTGATATGGTTAATTTTATGTGTCAACTTGACCAGATTATGGTACACAGTTGTTTGGCCAAACATTGGCTTAGTTGTTGCTGTGACAGTATTTCATAGATAGGATTAGCATTTATAATCAGTTTTTAGATTGCTAGGCTGCTGAAAGCAGATACCATAAAATGGGTTGACTTTAACAATGGGAATTTATTAGCTTACAGGTTTACAGTTTTGAGGCCATGAGAATGTCCAAATCAAGGCGTCATTATGGTGATGTTTTCTTCCCTAAGACTGGTGGCTGGTGTTCCTTGGGTCCTCTGCCCAAAGGCAAGGCACATGGTGGTACCTGCTAGTGATATTGAGCATCTTTTCATGTGCTTTTTAACAATTTTTATTTCCACTTTGGAAAAATGTCTATTCAAGTCTTTTGTCCATGTTTAAATAGGGTTGTTTGCTTTTTTATTGTTGAGCTGTAGGATTTCTTTATATATTCTAGATATCAAACCCTTATCAAAGATTTGTGGCTTTCACATATTTTCTCCCAGTGAGTTGGCTGCTTTTTCCCCTTCTTGACAAAGTTCCTTGAGGCACAAAAGTTTTTAATTTTAAGGATGTCACATTTATCTATTTATTCTTTCGTTGTTTGACTCATATTTAGGTCTTTGGTCCATTTTGAGTTAATTTTGGTATATGGTGTGAGGTTCACTTTCATTCTTTTGCATATGGATATCCAGTTCTCACAGCACCATTTGTTAAAGAGACTGTCCTTTCCCAATTAAGTGGACTTGGCAGCTTTGTCAAGATCAATTGACCATAGGTGAGAGTTTATTTCTGAACTCTCAGTTCAATTCTATTGATCGATTTATTTATCCTTGTGCCAGTGCCATGCTGTTTTGACCACTGTAGCTTTGTAATATGCTTTAAAGTCAGAAGTATGAGCTGTCCAACTTAGTTCTTTTTCCAGATGTTTTTTTGGCTGTTTGGGACACCTTACCTTCAAAATAAATTTGATAATTGGGTTTTCCACTTCTGCAAAGTAGGTTGTTGGAATTTTGATTGGGATTGTATTGAATCTATAAATCATTTTGCATAGAATTGACATATTAATGATATTTAGTCCTCCAATCCATGAAATGGAATGTCCATTTATTTAAATCTTCTTTGTTTTCTTTTAGCAGAGTTTTGCAGTTTTCTGTGTACAGGTCCTTTACATCCTTGGTTAAATTTATTCCTAGATATTTGATTCTTTTAGTTGCTATTGTAAATGTAATTTTTTAAATTTCCTCCTCAGCTTGCTCATTACTAGTGTATAGAAACAGTACTGATTTTTGTGTGTTGATCTTGTACCCCACCACTGCTGAATTTGTTTATAAGCTCTAGTAGCTTTGTTGCCAATTTTTCGGGACTGTCTATATATAGGATCATGTCATCTGCTAATAGTGAAAGTTTTACTTCTTCCTTTTATTTCTTTTTCTTGCCTAGCTAGAACTTCTAGCACAATGTTTAATAACAGTGGTGACAGTGGGCATCATTGTCTTGTTCCAGATCTTAAGAGGGAAAACTTTCAGTCTTTTGCCATTTAAGATGATTTATCTGTGGGTTTTTCATATGTCTTTTATCATGTTGAGGAAGTTTCCTTCTCTTCCTATCTTTTAACGTGTTTTTTAATAAGAAAGGATGCAAATTTTGTCAAATGCCTTTTCTGTATCAATTGAGATGATCATATGATTCCCCCCCCTGCTTGGTTTTGTTAATACAGTGTATTACACTAATTGCTTTTCTTATGTTTCACTACACTTGCATACCTGGGATAAAGCCCACTTGATCATAGTGTATAATTCTTTTCATGTGCTATTGGATTCGAATTGCAAGTATCTTCTTGCATTCAAGCAATTGGAACCAATGATGAAACTGCTTCCAGGTTGGAGGTCCAGAGGTATTGTAGAAAGAATTTGCAATTATTTATCCTTGGGGACCTAGGAGATTTCTTGGGGGTCTTGTGATCCTGGCAGTTGGGCCCAGAGCCTAGCATATAGCATGTCCTTAAAACTGTTTAAATTGCTATCTTATAAAACATGGCTATCGTTTGAGTAAATATTGTATTTGAGGCACTGTACTGGTTGAGCATGTACATCTTCTCATTTCATCCTCACAGCAATCCTGTGAGATGGATATTATTATCCCCATGTAACAGATGAGGAGATTGAGGCCCAGGGAGTTAAGGTAATAAGGCTGATGATTAGCATTCTAATTCAAAAGCCTTGATGCCGGGTTCCCTGTCCAAGTTAAAAATCATGGCTATAGAATCTTACGGTTTCCTCAAAGGAAGCATACTGTGCCAAGTGTGGGCAGTTTAAGGCTGAGGTCTATTTCAGACCATGTGGTTGCAGGTTTGGTTTCGTTGATCATTGAAACGGAAGAGAGGGGTCATATATGTGCGATTGACTTCTGTTTCCTCCCACAAGGCTCTGTATTTGTTGTGACTCGAGTAATCTCCCCTTGGGGATTACCTTAAGAGAATCACAGAGGTGCAGGGTTACAAGGAAAGCTAGAGGCATTCTAGTTAGAAAAGCCAGATGACGTTCTTCCCCCACTTCGGCAATCCTTCCAGATGGTCCTTCTGCTCCACTGAGCGGGAACATAGCAACTTAGCCTATTTCTTCTTGAACCACATGATTAAACTCTTCCTTATATACAACAATCATCTCTTTGTAACTTCCATGCATTGGCTTGGACACTCCTCCTTTGGAAGAACTCACAGGTGCGTCCATGTGCCAGCCTCATCAGCTTCCTGGACTGCAGAGGGCGTCAGGTGAGCCCTCAGCCAGGGGCTGCTTATTTTGTGGCAGACTCAGGGGATTACTGGCTATAGCAAGGCAACCACAGTGTTGAGATGCCAGTTCATTCACAGTTCACTGTAATAATACATGCCCTTGTTTTGAGATAGCTAGGATAGGATGATTACTCCCTATGAATAGTACTAGCTTCTTGCTTCCCTTAGGGCCTTTACCTTTCTTAATGGCATTACAACCATCCTTTTGTAAACCCTTAAGGGATATTTCAGCCTACTGTGTTAACATAAAGTGCTTCTGTAGGTGAGGGTGGGACCACATAAATCTCTAAGTGTTTTTCAGATTCAAAGTTGAAAACAAACACGTCAAGGAAATCTTGAACACGCCTGAATATGAAAGCAGTTTTGAAGAATGATGACTTACTGGCAAAAGAGAAGGAAGTTTAAAGACAGCCTTGGGGAAGAAAAATACTATTGATTTCATTTTCCTCTGATAGGAATAGCAGGTGCTCAGATGCATGGAGCTGAAAAACAAGTGAGATGGGGAAAAACAAATAGCTCCACCAATTGCCAGGAGCTTAGAAACAGGAGATATATTTTATTCAAGTTCTTTTTCTGTTTGGGAACAGATCTCGAGTATTAATATGGCTAGAAGAACTTGACCCACTGAAAACTACTGTCAGAGGAAGAAGAAATCACCTGAAAATCACCTCCCCAAACACTGAATGCCCACAGTGGGAGGCAGGCTGTCTAAGAAACTATTGTTGAAATGGAATAACTGTGTGATATAACTCCAGGATCAGTGGATTTTTAGCCAGTGACTGTGCAATGAATGTTCCCAGCTGCCTTCTTAGTAAAGGTCCTCAGGCAGGGGAGGTGTTAGTTGCTGTAAAAGCTGAGCTAAGTGAAATTGTTACTGGAAGAAATATCAAAAGTGTCTCTTCCCTTTAGAAGGGCTGGCTTCGTGGATGTGCGACCCACATAATCACATGGGTCTCTGTGCTCAGAAAGGCCTGGTTCTTGGTTGAACGCTCTGCTGTTGCCAACTTGAAGCTGTTAATAATTTTTGGACAAGGGATCTCTCATTTTCATTTTGCATGGGATCATAGCTAGTCCTGAAGAGTTGTGAGGCTTTGGAAAGGTCAATGTATTATGTGTAATAATCTAAATCAAGTATAAGTTTCTTTTACAAATGCAATAAGATAACAGCTTTTTTTTTTTAAGTAAAAGAATGGTGGTATTTTTGGTTGAGAAACAGAATCATAAGGTTTTAGAGACTATGGCGACCTTGAAGATCATGGTTATTAATGAGCAGAATTTGGTCCAAGATTGTAGTATAATGAAGTGCTTTAGTTGGAGGAGAAGACAATTTAGAACTTCCTCGACAGTAGTCAATATATGTGACACAACTGTGCCATTAACACCCACTCACTTCCTCACCTGATAAGCTTTAACCGGATGGATACAGTTGTAATTCTAGATACCAGAAATGCAAAGAGCAATTAAGTCAGCCCCTGGCCTCAAGTTCAAGGATCACAGAGAATCGTATGCTTTAACATTTTAATACCCTGAACTCCAGATGGACTGAATGACTCCCTTCAAATCAAAGAACCCCATGAGGAGAGTAGCCAATATTTAACCTCTATTTTTCTATGGAAAGTTAACAATAAAAAAAAAAATCTATTCTTTGTGAGGCAGTCAGAATTTGGGAACTTTAATCACTTGGGCAGAAGCTTATTTCTTCTATCTTAAACCAGCTAATCATAAGGCCTTATGATTTCAAATGCATTTAACTGCTTCTCTGAATTCAGACAGGACTGACTTTTCCATTTGCATATGAAAAATTATATTTCCTCCATTGTAGGGAAGAAATGTCCCTAGATCTTTTTTTTTTTCCCTGCAAAACAACATGTAACTTAAAAACAACAACAACAATTTATTGAAGTATATCATTCATACATGAACATACATAAACTATAAGTGTTCAGTAAACATCGTGAACTTACAAAACAAACATGCATATCATACAGGGCTCCCACACATCACACCCTCCCCTAAAACACCCTGCATTGTTGTGAAACATTTGTTAACAAATCATGAAAGAGTATTGTCAAAGTATTACTACTAACTATAGTCTGTATCTTCCTCCCCTATACAT
>JAQZBX010037366.1:0-23823 GCA_029593785.1 Cabassous unicinctus | reverse complement strand
CCGCTTCCTGCCGTGAGGTTGCTGCTCAGCCCACCGCACCGCTCAGGCCGGCGTGCCCTCACAAGGAGGCCTCGGGACGCGAACCCGGGCCTCCCATATGGTAAACGGGGGCTCTATCCACTGAGCCACACCCGCTTCCCGAAGTTTTTTTAATTTTTAAAATTTTTATTAGAGAAGTTTTGGGTTTCCAGAAAAATTATGCAGAAAATACCGAGTCCTCATATTACTCCCCCCCCCCCCATTATTAACACTTTGTAATGCATTGCTTTTCAGTGAATCCTACCCTTATTAAAAAATTAGGAACTCTGCATTTTTCCTGACTTTTTTTGTATAGGAAGAAATGAGACTAGACGACTTCCGGGGTCTTTTCAAGTACTAACATTCTATTATGGAAAAGTATTGTCAATGACAGTATCTGCTGTGTGGGTAAGACAAAGGTCAGGAGTGGTGCAGTCTTGGCTGGCATTCAGTTCAGGTCAATCAAAATTTATATGATTGTCCACTATGTGCTGGGCTTGGGGTTGGGCATTGCAGGGCATAAAAAGAACAGCAAAAATTTCTACCTGTCCTTGAGTTTACAATCTCAAAGTGCAAAAAGACGAGTGAAAATATAAGTTTTACCAATATGGTGATGCTAATAGAGTTTTTTTGCATTTACAGATTAATACATCATATGGTGATAATCGTGTGATGTAGTTAAGATTGTCTCTACTACACAGAGGAAGAAATTCATTTCACAGAAAAAAAGAAATCTTAGAGAATTGAAAAAGGACAGATCCTATCTGGTTTGATGATCAAAATAGGTTTCATGGAAATGACAGGAAACTTTGAATCCACTGCTCTTTACTTTTACCATTTTTATAATAGGCTGTCTTTCTCCCTTTGAGTAATTTCTCTCTTAGCTCTGCAAGTCCCTGCTTTACTTTTTTGAAAATGCATAGTAAATTATCTGATGTCTTTTGCTTTTGTGAAGCATACTGCCTA
This sequence comes from Cabassous unicinctus, assembly GCA_029593785.1. Taxonomy (NCBI): domain Eukaryota; kingdom Metazoa; phylum Chordata; class Mammalia; order Cingulata; family Chlamyphoridae; genus Cabassous; species Cabassous unicinctus. The sequence goes on along the minus strand of JAQZBX010037366.1, from coordinate 22,839 downwards.
ATGGATGTTGGCCTGTTTCTAAACATTGTCTTTTCCTTCAGACTAATGCTTATTTATTCCAGCCCTAAAAAGCTAATTTAGCTCAGCTTTAATGGGCTAGCGGGCCTCGCACTGTTGATGCCCACACCCTCAGCTCATCAACTCTATATGGGATACATCAGCTTGGTACACTGGAGGATTTGGGGGAATTTTTAGCATTTTTTGAGTCTCTTGGTACATGGGATGTGTTTACTCCTCGTGGTGATCAGTTGTGTTCAGTTTTTGATGGGAAAAGCACGACTTTACTGACCTTTTCTGAACAAATAACGTTGCTTAAGGCTCCTTGGTGTCATTTAGAAAAGAATTTCTCTTCCTCTGGGGCTGCCTCAAAAGTTTTGCATTTCAGAACCAATAATTCCCAGCTTCACACCCCTCAACTGCCCTCACCCCACAACTTCAAAAGCAAAATAGAAGGGAACTGAAAGAAGATGGGCTCGGGATAGAGTGGCGAGAGTTCTGTGACCATCAGTCATGTGTGTTGCGCTTTGGTTTGTACCGAAGATTTACATCGATGGCCCTTATCATCTCTCCACAGTAGTTAGCTCCCGTTGCCACTGGAGGTCAAGCTCTCATTCCCAAGGGAGCTCTTCTCTTTCTAGAAAATGCTTAAAGCTCCTTTCTTTATGTGGTAGGACTCACCCTGAATCCCATAAAGATTGGGAAGGAACATCCAAGAAGGTTCATCTGTTGGCCTCTTGTCCCTTTGCCTGTCTCCATTTTCCTTCTTAGATCCCCTTTCGAATATGGTAATTAAGTCACTAGGCAAATTTGGAAAGAGATCTGGGGATAGATTCAACAACCAAAATAAAACCACACACTATCTGTATTTAAGTGAGGGAAATCAAGTTGTTTGTTTAACTTTTGATTCTTTGGATGCGATTCATGGGGTTTGTTTATTTTTTAACTGTTGGGTGATCCAGCATCTCCTCCTTTGGGATTATTAGAGAACATCCTTTCAAGGGTGGAAAATCATAAAAGAAAATGAAGAATGAAAACTTCTTTCTTTAAAAAAAAAAAGTTGATTTTTTTTCCCCCAATCATAAGTCATTTCTAGCTATGCACAAATTCCATTTATAAGCAGAGGAACCTGTTTAAGGAATGGCTAAATTAGCAGTGACCAAATTCTTGGGGTTTAAGAGTCTCAAGTGAAATCTGATCCTTGACTGGGGAATTTTTTTTTTTTTTTCTGGCAGGCAGGATGACAGTTTAACAAACTGTGGAACAGAATCCCATGTGGTTCACCTTCTGCACATGAGGGTTCAGAAGGTTAACATTATGAGGAGAAAAACAGGAGCTGTAGTGCCTACTTGCACAGAAAATACTTAAACACAGCAAAACCCACAAAACCCTTACTGAATAGGCGAGATAACTGGCCCAGTGAGTTTTAGTATTTCACAATGACCTGTTTTAGGAATTTTCCATCACCTTTGAATTCCATCTTGATACACTCTGTTTTTACCTTGGCATCAATTCTTCAGCTGTTCTAACTATAGAAAATATGGCATGATGTTATCAATACAGATGTACCATTATAGTGGTTTTCAAACCTTTTCAGATTTTTCAAGCAAATAAATAAAAAATACTTAGTTCCTCAATAAATAAAATAGATAAGAGTGGATCTGCTTTGGCTGCAGTAGTGGCTGAAAGCCTCGTATTCTCACCCATTTCATCCCCAACCCTTCACCAGGAGGTAGCTTCCCTTGCTCAAGAAGGAAAACCTTAGAGCTTCAAGGAACACAGTTTGAAAACTACTGCCCCGTAAGCCTTTGTTCCTCAAAATTTCTCTTGAGGGCCACTTTCCTTCTTTTCGTTGGGAGTCAGGAAGGATTCACCATGAGAGGCTCCCCAAGACTACCATCCCTGCATTGCAGGAATGAGAGACGGGAGTCAGGTGCAAGCTCCTTGTGGGCTGAGTAGCCCCTCCGAGATTCCTCATCTATTCTGACAGGAGATGTGGATGGTGAAAGCACAGCTGATTCTCACTGTTCACAGTAGTTATGTTATATAAAGTCACTGCAAACACTGAATTAGTGAATACCTAACCATTGCTCTGAGGGGAAATACTGGCTTAGGTTCCTGTGGGCCTCTAGTTTTTTGGTCATTTTTCTCTGACATTTTTCTCAACTGATCAATGCATAACCTTGTTTTCTGTGTGTTTCTGTTTAAAGGCAACTTATTTAATATATATTGATTTGCTAACATTGAACTCATACATGACAACACAATAATTCATCCCCGAATGAAGCTTAACACATTTTCTCCATAAGGCACATCACAGCCTTCTTGCACTTAGGAACACTAGACAGCACTTCAGCACTATGCTTGGGGGCCATTTTAAACAGCAAACTCACAAAAAAAAAAAAAAAAAATTATTTCACATGTTCACATGCCATGAAAATAACACTTGTTCACAGTATGAGAACTGAGACAAGAAGGCAGAGCATTGCTTTGTTTGACCTCAACTAGGAAAGCATGCTAAATTTTTTGCTGCTCTGCACGTGTCTGCAAAAGCACCCACAGCAACTATTGATTTTGGGTTACAAATAAATTTTAGCAAGTAGGAGAATCCACAAATGCAGAGTCAGCAAATAGTGAGAATTGACTGGACCTGGTCAGGGAGTAGGGATGTCTCCTTAAACCCTGAGAGGGTGATCAGGCTGGGAGGTTTAGCTAACATCTCTGGGAAGTCCCGACAAGGCAACTGATGCCCCCAGGGGCCCATGGACAGCCTTCTTTGTTGAGGCAGAGGGGCTCCTGAAAGCTCTGTTGTATTCACTCCCTGTGTCCCAGGTGCCGATCTTACTGCCACAGACATAATTTAGACCCTCTCACCCTAAAAACAACCCTAGCTCTTCCCTGGTACCTGGTTTCATGGAAACCATAAGAGATGTTTGTGCTTTTATCTGGCAATTGTATGTATGCCTTGAATGGTACCCTTGAAAGTCATGGTTATGAAACTTCAAGCTCATGTCCTTGTATGGAAGCCTTGAAGCTGGGTAACCTTCCACCAGCACCACTGGTGGGCTGCCTCCAGCTTCCCATCCATGCCACAGTCACAGCATACATCTGAGTACTCCTTTTCCCAGATTCCTGTCTCTCCAGTGTCCAGCCCAGCTTTGTCCTTCTGCCACTAACAAATTGCCACAGCAAATTAAAAAAATGAGTCACGTTCTAGTTCCAAGAATATTTCTTCTGTGTATTTTAATGGTTTGGGGATATATTTTTCTCTTATGTTTTCATTCTGAATTGCTTTGCATGTGATTAAAATTTTTTAGGATATTTTGTTGTTGTTGTTGTTCCCCTTCTTTTCCTTTCCTATGAATTCAGTGATTAGCTCCCAGCTTATGTCTGCTGTGAGGTATTGTTCCTCCATGGGGATATTTTGAAAGATCATGCTTCTCAGTGTGGGGTTAGCTGACTTGTTGACTGATGTATCTAGTTGGCTTTCCAAGTGTTTCATCTTAGAGTATCATTCTAAAGTTGTAAACCCAGCCGAGACCTGTGAGTGGAGGTGAATCTGACATGGGTGGTTGTGGGGTTGGTGAGAAGCAAAGGAATTTTTACTCTGGGCTTTCTATTTTTGCATGGCATCCTCAGCTTGGATCTGAAGCCAGGGAGTCTCCTAAATTGTAAATACAGATTTAACCGTGGAGTATCTTGTGCTTCTGAAGTGGGTATGAATCAAAACCACAAACTTGAGTGGGAATACAGTATTGTGTTACTTTATTTTTTTCTTTCATTCAGCTTACATCTGAGTACAGCTCCTGCTCCACCAGGTGGTGGGAAATCCAGCCTCAGACATTACTGAGGCTTTCTATCCTTCCTTAAAGTTTGGCAAAGCTTCCAGGATTTTTCTCTGAGCCAAAACATCAAGGCAGCCCAGCCAGTCGTTTATTTACACTGGTTACCACTGAGATCCCCTTTATATCAGCCCACATGGTCCCCTTGAATGTGCTGTGCCTGTGCCAATCTTGGGCCACAGGAATCTTTGGCACAGCTAGGAGCCCTGGCGCCTGCCATCCAGCTGTTTTATATGTGCAGGGCAGCCATCACCTCTGATGTTGCCCTCTCACCTGGCAGTAAGTCATATCAATAAATTATCTTGAAATCCTTCTCTCTTCAGCTTTGCGACTGAAATGAGTGGAGACTCAACATTTTCACTTTATTTTGCCTTTTGCCCCTGTTTACCCATATGTCCCCGCATACACCAAACACATCTTTTTTGGCCAACTCCTGCTCATCCTCTCAGCTGCAATATCACTTCCAGCTTAGACGCACCTGTGTAGGTGGCCCTCAGCACCTTCTACCTGCCCATCGATTTCCCTACTACCTGGTACTCAAAGTATGATTCGCACTGGCATCACCTAGGAAATTGTTTAAAATGCAGAATCTCAGGCCCTGCCTCAAATCGGAATTTGCATTTTAATGATTTTCCCCAGGTGACCTGTGTGCATGTTACAGTGTGAGAGGCACAGACCAATTAGACCATGTAGACTATGAGGTCCTTGATCACAGGAGCATCATCTTTCTCCCCACTCTGTCCCCTTTGGGCAGTGCCTTGTCCATGGCAAACTCACAATAAATAGCTGCTGAATGTGTGAGTGGCCCGTGATAATGATATAGACCAAATATTCGGTTTGCAGTGGCTGCTGTAAGAGCAGGAATTGTGCCTAAAGTAACCTGGGAGGTGCTAGACTGGACCAAGCTGACTAAATGGATTGGGGCACCACTCAGTGGAGCCAGGAATGGTGGGCTGAGCTGAAGCTAGGGCGACAGCCGCACAGGTGTAATAACCAGCTTAATAGGCAAAGTGGGGCCAGGTGGGCTGGGTTGGCTTGACAGAAATCGTGTTCCTGCTGGAGAGGCTGACCCAGGATGGAGGGGAGCAGAGAGTGACCCAAAGAAACAGAGGAGTGGCTAAGGCAGCCTCTGGGACGGTTCCTGAAGGGCATGGTAGGAAATAAGTTCGGACAGGTAGACTGAAATTCCAAAAGCATTCGTTTCCCACCCAATGTTGAAACGCTGATTCCGCCTAGATCAAAGACACGGTAGAAAATATGAACAGAATCTTCATTGTTCTGAGCATTCCTCTTATGCCTTTGAACTGAAGCGGGAAAGGAATAAAAAAAAAAAAAAAGTGGATTAAATCCATCTCTCAAGTTTGTTAGAAAACCAGAGATTTTAGTAGGTACTTCTACACACCTACTTATTCCAAATCCATGACGACCTGAGCTAACAATAAGGCACCATTAGAGTAACCAGGGCAGAGAGGTGAAGACTGCTCTCTGGAAGGAATGCTTGATGTCAGCCACATGGGAACTGTCAGGCAGGTGAAGCGGTTCACTCCTGCTGGCATTTCCTTTTACTCAGTGATAACCAGATGCCCTTCTGGGATGCCTGTACATTGGTGCCATATCAGTTACAGAAATTTCTCCTTTTCTTGAACATAAACTCTATGGGTTGTGCCAAGGAGGTTTAGCTTTGGACCTAGGATGCGAGAAAAAAAAAAATAGAACCAGGACTGTTCGAGCACTGCATCAAGGAGCCCTGAACACTGCAGAAGGAAGATAAGTCAAGCCTTGGAAACTTTCTGAACTCCTTGCCCTGGAATGCTGGGCTCTCTTTCTGTTTCAGGGGTGCACATAGCATTCACTCTGCCTTTGTTCCTGGCAAACTTCGACATCCTCTGCAGAAGTTGGCATCTAGGATAATCCAGCATATGCTTGCAAATTCCATCTTGCCCACACAAGCATGGGATTCTGCAAGAAAACTCAAGTGTCCTTGCTCATTCCATTCTCTTCACCTCTCTTTGCTTGTAATGAACTCTGAGAGCTCATTTCCAGAGCACTCATGGGGGAGGGGGGATTGTTCTGATCGAAGCCAGTCCACCCAGTCTTGTCAGTGTGAGGCTGCTGAGAAGGAAACGGTGCAGGCTGGAATAGTAATCCCCGGGGGCCTTGGAAGAGCTCACTTTCCCCTTGGATGCTGGGGTTGGGGGTGGGGTGGGATGTCACGTGTTATTCTGAGGTTAGAGTTCAGCTGAGCTGGGGCTCCATTTGATGAAGCAGCAGCTGCTGCCTAGACATGATCCAGGGCTTGTGACAGGTAACAGGCGTTTCGTTCCCGCATCAGTTTCAGGAGTCCCTGCGGGAGGGTAGATTAATTTCACAGCAGCCCAGTCACCTGCCTGGACGTCTGTGTGCACAAGCTCGGCCAGTATATGTGGTATGTCGGCCAAGAAGGACTTGACAAGCAGTATTCCTTCCCGACACAAGCCCCCATCTCGCTCATGCCAAAAGCAAAAGCAAAACCAAAACAACAGCAAAACGTGTGGCCCTTTCTTCCTTCCTCAGTGGTGCTTGTAATTGAGTGACTAGGGTTTGAGTCACACTCAGTGCTGTGACTTTGTTTACACCAAGTTAAAGGGTCTAACTCTGGGGTGTGGTAGCAACACCAGCTATGTTGGGAGCCCAGTCCTGCTGTTTCCGGCAAGTCATTTACCCTTCCTGAGTGTCTGCATGCTCATAGGTAAAATGGGGACTAGAATAGTACCTGTAGTACCTGCCTCCGAAGATTTACCGAAAGAGTGAAATGAGACCTTATATTTAAAGGCTTAGCACAGTGCTTTGCTATGGCGAGCCTGAGTAAATACTGGGCTTTTTTTTTTTTCCTTTTCTGTGGAGAAGCACATCACCCTCCTCCTTCTGCTAGGTGAATCAGGCCTATAGTCTCTAATGGACAAGCCAGATTCCAGTCACTCTTCCTTACTTATACTTTGCCTTTTCCAGCTCCACATTTTGGGCCCTCTGTGGTTTGATTGATAAACAGATAGTAAATGTATGCTTGAAATGCTCTCTGTTTAGAAAGACCTTGGGGAGGAGTGTGTTGGAATAAAGAAATGAAGTGAGGAGAATGCTGATGATAGAGCCCAGAGACCGTCTGATGGACACGCTGAGCCTGTGTTTCATCCCACTCCGACCCCTTCTAGGTTTGTGAAATCCTCTGTATTAGACTTTGGGTTATAAATACAGATCCACAATCCCTTACCAGCTATTCTAAAATCCAGAAAAGATCTGAAAACCAGAAGTGTTTTCATCTGTCATGAGGCTATATATATTCTTTGCTTATTTCACTTAGTATGAACATGGGTATGTTTCATTGCAAAGATAGATATTAATGTCTTTGGTTCCGTGGTCCTGCCTCAGCCTCTACTTGGAGTGTTATATAAGAAATAGTATATGCACTATGCTACCATTCTAAATTCTGATTTATTATTTATTTATGTATTTATCCCCCTGTCCCCTGTTGTTTGCACTCACTGTCTGCTCTCTGTGTCCACTTGCCGTGTGCTCTCTATGTCTGCTTGTCTTCTTTTTAGGAGGCACCAGGAACCGAACCTGGGACCTCCCATGTGGGAAAGAGGCGTTCAATTGCTTGAGCCACCTCCGCTCCCTAAATTCCGAAAAACCCTGAATAGTAGGACCATATCAGTGCCCAGTGACATGGACTAAAGAATTTCCTGTAACAACAACAAAAAAAACTTGAGGTAGCTTAAGCAAACAATAAATTGGGAGTGATAGGGGAGAAATTTTACTCAAGGATTATAGGTGTATCTCACAGAACCAGAGGGCAAAGATGCAGCTGCCACTGGAAGGCGCTGGAAGCAGGGCCCAGCAGGTCTTGGGCAACCTCTGTAGAGTTCCGATTCTTACAACACGAACATGGGTGGCTGCCGTGATGTACCATCTATATCCCTGGAAGCCTAATCTATGGCGAGTGGTAGGAACTTAATTGATGGATTGACTTTCCAGTCTGGCATATTCTTTGCTTGGTGGCCAGCATGAATTGCACTTTCCTATTAAGCCCACCATCAGAACTTGTAGAGTCTCTTTATGCTGGTCTCCCAAGGCCCCGCTGAGCTGCCCTTCAGCAGAGCAGCAGTCATGTTGACTGAGCAGTCGTGGGTCCCTGTGTGGTTTAGGATGGACCCTTAGTGGTTTCTTCTTTAGGTTTGGCAATAGCAGGACTCAGTCAGAGTTGATCTTCCCAGCAGCCCTGGGGTGTCATTCACCTGAGACTTAGGTGAGAAATGAAGTAAAATGGGAGAAGGATAGCAAAAAGTGGCTGGTTTGCAATGAGCTCACTCAGGACCTACTCTGTTCCTCAGGATTCCTTTGGGCATTCAGTTTGGGCTCCACTCACATGGGCTCCCTCCCTGGCCAGCAGGTCTTGGGACCTGGTTGCATTTGAATGGCTATTTGAGATCTGGGGGATGAACCCCTAAATCTGCCCACTTATTTTTTTCTAAGTACATCACTCAGTCTTGGCTCCTTTACATCCTAAATGTCCTTTCCCCATTTTTCTCTTGTCTAAAAGCTTCTTACATAGACATAGGGGATATCAGGATGCTAAATCAATATGGGTGATGATTAACTGTTAGGGTGTGGGCGCCTTGAGACATGTACCTAGACAGTGTTTATAGACATTCTCAAAATATTAGCATAGTGGTTTAGGGTACAGACTCTGAAGCCAGCTTGTTTGGGTTCATGTCCTAGCTGTGTAATCTTTTTTTTTTTAAAGATTTATTTATTTATTCATTTATTTATCCCCCCCCTTGCTGCTTGTGTTTTACTGTATCCATTCGCTGTGTGTTTCTTCCGTGTCTGCTTATTTCCCCCTTGCTGTGAGCTTCTGCTGCATCAGCCCACCGCGCCGCGCAGTCGGCCTGCTCTCACAAGGAGGCCCCGGGAAGCAAACCCGGGGCCTCCCATATGGTAAACGGGAGCTCTATCCATTGAGCCATACCTGCTTCCCCCTAGCTGTGTAATCTTGAGCAAGTTACTTAACCTCTCTTGTCCTTGTTTCTTCATCTGTAAAGGGGGTATAAAAGCACCTATTTTATATAGTTGTGAGGATGAAATGAGTTAATATACTCAAAAGTGCTTAGAAATCACCTGGCATATAGTAAGTTTTAGATAAATATGTGGTATTATCAAATTTACCCATGTACTTTCCGCTGAGGAGCATAAAGTCTGAGTCAGAGTCTTATTCATTCATCAAACAACTATTTGTTTTGCATATTTTGTATCTACCATGTGAAGGCACTGTATTTGGAATGGTGAACCATTTGCGTATCTTCAAGTCTAGTGGTGAAGACAGATACTAGACCAGTTATTACACATGAAATGAGTGTTATAACCCAAGCTTTATGCTTCCTAAGGAGATTAGCAGAGATCAGATCACCATAAATCCAAGTTCATTGTCTTTTCTGTATGAATACTCCATACTAAATACTCCATACATTCTCAAGGATCAAGGGCTAAGTAGAGGTTGAGGGTATCTTAGAACAGCAGTCATGCCAATAGTTGCTTGCTTGAGACAAGAAGTGTTTTAAATCTTGGGTATGCTAGAAAAAAAAAGTTATTTTCCTTTCTATCTCATTTGTGGGAGCCAAAGAAGTTTATAGAAGAGGTGAAATCATTGTATTTAGTTGCAATAATAATATTAATAATAACTAGAAGACTTGTAATGCTTAGCAGTTCATTCTTCACCCTCAATTGTAATAATAATCATATAAAGTCAAGATGGCAGGATTCCCCCCTCCCCCCCATTTTACAGATGAGGAGACTGAAGCCTAAAGTAGTAAAATTACTAAGCCAGTGCCTGACACATAATCTGCACAAGAAATATTTGCTGGATTGAATGGCTTCAGGCACCCTGACTCCTTATGTAGTGTTCTTTCTGGTTCTCCATGCAGAACACAAGTGAAATCTCAATTCTGTAGTATTTTCAGATTTCACATTTGCTTAGTGTTATTAGAAAGATTTATCTCATATTTCACTTCATTCCAGATAGCAATTAAATATTTTTTCCCTGACCCTATTAATATCACAAAACATTGTTCCTGACAAGTTATTCCTGTAACTGGAATTTACAGACAAAGTAGAATTAGTGGTAAACATGCTTCAACCAGTCCAAGGATTATCTTTTTCAGAGGCAATCTTTTCCAAGCCATTAATATTCTTCAACAGCTCTTCTCACAAGGATTGTCATGCAAAAAGCTTAAGAAGTGCATTGTTCCCCTGATATTATTGGCAAGATATAAAACTGCATATTGCACATGTGTGAAAATAGAAAGATAAAATCTATCTTCAGCTGTCTTGATTAAACATGATGCCGTGGTTACATTCCGTCAATAACTTTAACATCTACAGGGTGCCTAATTTTAACCTAGGTCAGACTCCATCAGCAAAAGTGGAGAAAATGACACCAAGGTAGGTGTTCACCATATATGACTTTCAACAAATGCTTCTGCTGTAAAAGTCTCCTCCGAAAGTAAGTTGTATGGTTGGACTGCATTTAACGTATGCATGAAATGCCAAGTGCTTGATTTATTTTAATTCGGGGAGAGGAAATGAATGAACTCAGGAAATAATGGAAAATGAAAACTGAAGTATAAATCCTTAGTCAGCCCCCTAATTGGAAAGCAGGATCGGCGAAGATTTGCAAGCTGAATTGAATATTGGATCATTCAACATTTTTCATTTATAACTTATTGACTTGAGAGGTAGCATTCATTCACTTATTCAAATGCTTACTCATTTATTCACTGAGCCAATATCATTTGGGAACCTACCAGGTTCCAGACACTGTTTTGACACATATTGGGGACAAAGCAGAAAAATAAAGACTAAGTCCCCACTCTCCCTGAACTTATATTTGAGTGAGGGGAGGGGTGGAATAGACTATAATAAAAAATATAATCTGTCAGGTGGTGGTAAGTGATATGAAGAAAACTAACTAGAGGGTGATGGGGTGCTGTTTAATATGGTGAGGACAGGAAAGCCACTCTGAGCAGGTGAACAACACCTGAAAGAAGTGAGGGAGGGAGTGCCGGGACTTTTGGGGAGAGTGCTCTCCTGGCAGACGGAAGAGAAGTGCCAGGGCCCTGAGGTGGGATGCTCTTTGGAATGCTTGAGGAGCAGCCAGGAGGCCAGGGTGGCTCGAGTGGAGAAATGGGGAGAGTTGAAGGAAGTCAAACCAGGTAAAGGCATGGTGAGGTTTTGGGGTTTTAATGAGGGAGATGAGAAGACAGTGGAGATTTTGAGCAGAAACATCAAGCTATCTCTCTTGTGTTTTAAAAGAACCAGACCAGCTGCTATGTGGAGAACAGCAAGGTTTGAGAGGAGAACTGGGCGTGAGTAGAGATATTTGCTTTAATTTCTGCCACTCTCACTTAACTAGCTTCACAGCTGCAGGACTCAACTTCTCGGCTGTCAAGTTGGGGTGAGGCCACCTCTATTCCCTCTGGGGGAAAGTTGGGAAGAACGTTACCCTTCATGTATGGTAGAGACCTCCCAGTACAGATGTGCTTATTTTTACTCTTAAGCTCTGGGTCAGTGACATTGGTTACTGGTTTTCCTGTGTTCACGCCCCAGGGGGTTCACAGAAGGATCCCCTGAGATCATACGTGTAAAGTGCCTGGCCAGGAGTGCAGTAAGCATTGGTCCCCTTCTCCATCTCTTTACTATTGGAGTCAAAGTACCAGCCTCTCTCCTCTCCCCTGGGGACTCTGAGCAGGAGACGCTTGGATGTTTAGAGTGTTTCGAAAAATTCCAGAGAGTAGAACTCTTGATTTTTGAGGGCCTGGATCAGGGAGGCTGCGAGTAGAGGATCTGCAATTAGATCACTCACACGTAGCTTTATCATTTAATTTAAAGCAGAGGTCCTCTCTCGCCTTTATTCCTGCAAGCATTTGTGTTTCAAAAGCAAAGCATCCTGGTCGTAATAATTTAAACAATACCAAGTGTCTAGAGTCTCCATAAAATTTTCTTTCATCCCCAACCCCACCCCAACTTCAAACTCCAGTTGTAACTAAAGCTAACAAGTTAGCATGTATCTTCCTTTAATTTTCCCTTGCTTATTCAAACAGTCATAAACACATCTACAGATTAATGGTGGTGGCTATCTTTTGTTTTGTTTTGTTTTTTTAAAAAAATAGGCCCCAAGAGTTCTACAAAACCTTCCCAGTTATATCTAAAGCGTTTAAGGATGCATTTTATAGGTAGAATACCTGTAGCTTTTATGGGATGGTCAAAAGGGTCTAGCTCCCCACCCTACCCCCAAAGTAAGCATCAGTCACTTTAAACGTCCTGAAATCTGAAAACGTGTGGATTTGACCAAAGGTTCTCTAAGGTCCCTCTACTATTGCAATTTCACCAAATTTGATCATATTTAAATCCAAAAAAAAAAAGCTTTTTTCTCTGATATGCCACTTACTGGATTTCTCCCATTAACTGATCCTTAAACACACCTGCAGTCAAGTCTGAATTCCTACAAGATCATGAAGGGAAATCTTATCTTAATGCTTAATAGAAATTGTCAATTATTGTCTGTAAGTACAGTTTATTGAATTCTAATTATTCAGGATTCAATAATACTTGCATATGCTACATAACAGTTTTATTGGTCAGCATATTGTATTAACCCAAATTACGTGTTTGTCATGTGATAAGAAGACAAAAAAAAAAGTTACAAGTCTGGATATTGGCCAAGTTCAGATGTTTCTACCTTTAGGATTATCTACAGATAAGCCAGAGGTTTCAGTATGCAGAAAGAAAATCTAATCCTACGTCTGCATGATTTAGCTAAATATAATGAAAGTGCATAAAAACCCATATTAAAGTCCATAAGAGTGATGGAATCTTGCAGTTTAGAACCAGATGTGATGGAAATGTGTTTTCCCCAGCAATGCAGCACGTCCAGTAAAGTAGACACACATCTGTTTGGTAGTCTGCAGAGGATACAGTTGTTTTCAGATCTAAAGCCAAATCCATTTAAAATCAGCCAGGACCTTTTCCATTTCAAAGTGAAAAAATGAGGATCTTTCTCACGCTGTGCCCTGATGGTGCTCTGCTGCCATGTTGGGACAATTATTGCAAAGTTTAGATGGATATAAAATGTTAAATGCTTGTCTCATTTAATTTTTAATTGTCTAAATTTGATCAGATGATTTTTCTCATCAGTGGGAAAGAACATTTTTGGAGAAAGGAGTGATGATAAGAAATCTCAGAGGCCACAGAGCCAAGTCCTACATTTTTTATTTTATAATTTGAAGTAATTTTAGACTTAACACGTAAGTTGCAAAAATAGTACATAGAGTTCCCATACACCATTCACCCTGCTTCTCCGAATCTTAACCTATTACATAGCCATAGTGCAATTTCAAGCCTAGAAAATTAATTTTAAGTCCTGAACTTTAATAATTTTTCTGGAAGCAAATTTCACTCTCAGCCTTTGTTTGAGAAAAAATTGGCAAGCTGTCTTTACAGACTGTGCACAGACACAAAGCCAGATCATCTAAAAAATTCCTTCCTTCCAAATGACTTGAAAACCAGTGTTACAGTACACTTCAGCCAAGCTCTCTTGCAGGGTTTCTTCCTCGTTTTGGATAAGAATCTTTGAAGATCTGAACAACCATTCCTACAAGCAGCTGCTTGGAAGGCCTCATGAATCTGACTTATTGGAGAAGAAAAAAAAATGTGTGGCTGAGTCTTCCTGTGTTTATGTTGCCGATTTAAGTAGTGAGACAGAACTTTGAAAATTATACTGTCTGTAGCCAGTTCTTTATCACCAAATCCAGAGCCATGGGGAATAGATCCTCAGTACAGGAGCCAAGAAAAACTGTCTTTCGTTCAAGACTCTGACATTTTAAGCCTAATTCCCATTTTAGCCTTGCTAGAGGCAAGAGGTGTGTCTTGCCTCATGTGGGGAATCCTGGGGGCCATCCCACCAACCAGCCCCGCTTGAATGGAGGCCATGAGTTTCCAAAGGGGCTCCAGCAGCTGCAAACATCTGTAACAATCTGGTGTTAAGATGAATAACCCCCTCAGGTTCCCAGCTACTTGAGTCCACCGAGGCCTTGTGGATTTAGACACGTTTCTGCTTTGAATACTGGGAAATGAGTGTGCAGTTTCCCTGCCTGTTGCCAGGGATGATGGTTATTCACACTCATGCTCTGACATTTTCTGAAGCCATTTAATGGTACCTGGAGAAGCTGGCATCTGTTGACAAGAGTAGACAAGCACTTTCTGCTTTGAAAAGAAAGGCCTTCCCTTGGGAAGCAGCAGTGAGAGAGAGCACATATAATCCTCCATCAGAGGGCATTTCAGATTTATAGAGCTAGGCATGGTGAGGAGATGTCACAGCATGGTTTGTTGCTCCCAAGCTAAAAGAAAGCTTGGCTCCAGCCAACGCATATGTCAGTTTTTAAAATACACCTCAGATTCAAGCATTGTTCATTGGGATACCTCAAAGAAACCAAAGCTGTGTGGAAGACTGTTTTTAAAATATGTCTCAGGAAATTTCTAAGGCTTACATTTATTGGGACACCCCCTCTTTCTGGGGCCAAAGCTGCTTTTCCTAAAGGGGTCTCTGGCTCACAGTTGTGCTCATACCTTCTATCCCATTGGTTAGGGCAGAAACCTAAAACTGTGTCTCCTTCTCCCTCAACCCCACTTTTAATCCATCATCAAACCCTATTGCTTATACCTTCTTATGCCTTTTGGATTTCTTCTTTTCTCTTCAGTGCCATCCCTCAACTAGAATGCTGTAGCTCCCTCCAATCTCTAGGTCTTCTGACCACACTCTTGTCCCTTTCCATTCCAATCTGTTCAAAATAGCCAGAGTGAGGGTTTAAAACAAACCTAATCGTATACATAACTGGTTCATTAGTGGGCATAACTAGAGTTGCAGCCAACGTACAAATTTGTTCTTTTTAAAAAAAATTTTTAAAACAATTTATCGAAGTATATCATTCATACATGAACATACATAAACTATAAGTGTTTAGTAAACCTCGTGATCTTACAACACAAACATGCATAATATCATACAGGGCTCCCACACATCACCCCCCCCCGCCACAAACATCCTGCATTGTTGTGAAACATTTGTTAACAAATCATGAAAGAGCATCGTCAAAGTATTACTACTAACTATAGTCCTAATCTTCCTCCCCTATACATTAAGGATTTATTTATTTATTTATTTACTTTTATCCATTTTCAAACCACCCCCCACCCGTTTTTGCTGTTTCTGTGTCCATTCGCTGGGCAACTCTCTGTGTCCGTTTCCTGTCCTCTCTTCTCATCCTTCTCCTCCTGTCTTCACTGGGATTCAATCCTCGGAACCTCCCATGTGGGAGAGAGGCGTCCTACTACCGCCTGTACCACCTTAGTTCCTGGTTTTTCAGTGCGTCTCATCTTGGCTCTCCCTTGTGTCACTCTCCTGTTACGTCATCATCTTGCTGCGTGGCTTGTGGGGCCTGGTGGCGCACCCGCACACGGGGCCTGGTGGCCCATGTGCCTTCTATATTTTTCTTTTTCTCATTTTTACCGGGAGGTCCCGGGGTTGAACCCAGGTCCCTCCATATGGAGATGGACGCCCAACCACCCGAGCCACATCCATCCCCCTGCTCTATCTCTTAAGGTTGACCAAAGATACCAAAAGTTACAGTCTTTTCCCACACAGGATGGTCATATAATAAATCAGGCTTAGTTTATCACCAGCATTCTAAAAACCAGACCTAGGGAGAAAAACCAGGTCTGGGGACACATGCATGGTTTCTAATATAGCAAATGTTTAGCCTACCCTGATTATCACAAAATCAGGACAGCGAGAATATTCGCATCAAATTTGTTCTTTGTTTCTTACTATCCTTTGTAAAAATGATCAATCAGTATGGTGGTTGTCCCCTTGTTCCTAGATAAAACTGTTAGGCCATCACTTTTCTAATCACTCTCAGGTGATGACAGTCTTAGGTCACTTTATGTCACAACAAAGTCCTGGGTCAGTAATGACAATGCATCCAGTCCAAGCTGATAACGTTTTGAAAATATGACTCCTTTCCTGGCCCCCATCTCTCTGCTCTATTAAGCACTGTAATTGGCTGTTTGCCTCAGGGGAATGGAGCCATGGAGATAGGGCAGGATTCCACTCCTGTCATGACTTCCTTCTCCTACTATGGGCTGCTAGTTTGGACCCTGCTGGGATCAAAGCTGAGGATGTGGGATGGCAGGAGACAGGGTATAGAATAGTTCTTACCCAGTTGGGTAGTGCTTTCTGGGCACTAAAGATGGCTAAAGCTAATTCTTTAAAGGGATCCTTTCATGGGAGATTCTATCTGAATGGATGGCCCAGCTTGGTCCGCTCATGGTCCAATCAGCTGTGGCCCTAGAGGGGTGAGGCCCCACAGGAAGAGCTGCCATGGAGTATATACTCCAAAGAGATGTGGGCGGTGTGTCGGAATTTAACCAAGAAATAGACAGTTATAAGATATTGACTGCTGTAACAAGCTGAGTTGCCTGCCAGGGTCACTGTTTCTGTTTAAAGCAGGACCAGCTCTCGTAATGTCTTCATTTCCTCGGGCTGCCATAACAAATACCACAAACTGGATGATTTAAAACAACAGAAATTTATTGCAACACAGTGCTGGAGGCTAGAAGGCTCAGATTAAGGTATCAGGAGGACCATGCTTCTGCTCAAGTCTGTAGGGAAGAAGCTGTTCTGTGCCTCTCTCCTGGCTTCTGGTGGTTTGCTAGCAATCCGTGCTACTTCGGTCTCTGCCTCTGTCATCACATGGGCTTCTCTGTGTCTCTTCTCCCCTTCTTATAAGGACACCAGTCCTACTGCCTTAGGGCTCACACTAATCCAGTGCGGCCTCATTTAACCACTCACACCTGCAAAGACCCTGTTTCCAAATAAGGTTACATTTACAGGACCAGGGGTTACATTTACAGGACCATGTCTTTTTGGGAGACACAATGCAACCCGTAAGAAGCACTTGTCCTCATCCTGAGATGATGCTTCATGCACCCTCAGCACCGACAGTAATCATTCTCATCCTAGATAAAAATAAGAATGTTTGCTACATTGTTTGGTTTATAGCTATAGATCCAGATGACTTGCTTTGAGGAACTGGAAAGTGCTTTCATTCAGAAAGGGAGAGAGGGAGGGAGAGAGAGGCAGAGAGAGAGAGAGAGAGAAAGAGAGAGAGAGAGAGAAGGAAAAAAAAAAGGAAAAGAAAGAAAGAAAAGAAAACCGTACAGAAACAAGAAGGACATTTGCTCTTGGTGCTGTCTCCTTATGTGACAAATAACACTTTGAATCTGGAAAGTTGTGGGCTTTATCATAACTAAAAGTTAACAAGGAATTTTTAAGATGTAGCTCTTGGGAAGAATCTCCAGGTGAAGTAACTACCACGCAGGACCAGGGCACTGGGCCGGGAGGCGTGTTGCTCCTCCTTGTATGTACGTATGTGTGTATATACGTATGTATGTGTGTATGTATTTATGTCATGCCTCAAAGTGTGAGCAGGGCCCCTTCTTTCAGTTCCTTTAGTACAGCTGATACTGCTTCAGATTTTCAGAAGACTTGCCAAATCCTGCAGAAGACCAAGAAGGAAATACGCATAGACAGTTTCAAAGTCTAAAAATCAGTGCGATTTGTGCTCTGATGGCGTGCTCTGCAACTCTGGCTCTCCTGTCCGTTCAAGGCCTCATAGCGGCTTCTGATCTCTGCACTGTAATACCAAAAAGTTGCTGCAAATTTGCAAGTGCCTTCCTGGAAAAATTCTTGGCCTGTCTCCCAACAGAGGGCATTGATTCACCAGCTACGTGCACCTTCCTAGAAATGTAGAACCCTGTTATGGGACCAAGAAAGAGTTGGATTCCTCCAGTGCAATCATACTCCATCTCCCAGTCCCAGGGCTTTCCTTCAGACTGAGACTGAGAGAGGAATGTACCTTTTCCCTAGAAGATGTACATACACCAGTAAAGAAGACCCCATGGCTAGATCCAGGGCCCTGGCCCAAAATACATGCCCTAGACAATACCTATGTCAAACCTTGTTATAAACAATATAACAAGACCATATAATAAGCAGTCTATGCATATAGAAACAAGAGGGTCACTTCCTCACAGACTCACAATAAACCAAGTTTCTAGCATGCTTCTGCATTCTTATTTATAATATTAAATCCTCATCCACATGACACAATATTATACTACCACTAAAAAAATAACATATTCAAAGAATATTAAAATATGAGAAATGTTTGCAGTGTAATATTTAAGGGAAAAAATGGGACACAAGTTTATATATAGTATAATTCCAAGAGAGATAGAGTCAGACCACTAAGTGGATTTAGCAATGGTTATTTCGTACTGATGTGGTTATGAGCAATTTCTATTTCCTTCTTTTTATGTTTATACATTTTCCAAAATTTCTACGGTAAGCATGCATTAATATTTTAACCAGAAAAACATCATAACTTTTTGTTTTTAAAGAAAGCAATATGAGCCTGTGTGCTGACTATTTTTAGATGTTCCCAGTCAGAAACATACTGGGCAGCCCTCCTTTGATTAGCAGGTCTCATTAGAAGTAGTAGAGGTGCAAAGCCCTGGTCAGAAAGCTAACCTCTGAGTAGTCAGCTTGCTCAGGCTTGACTCCAGAAAGGTGAAAAATATGCATTCACCACTAGAGCAACTGGGCTTTTAAAAAGAAAGGCTTTCCAGGAACTCAAAACAAAAATCCTCTTTTCTAAGCAATTTCCTAGCTAGGTGCAGTTCTCCTACAGACATATCTAAAAATATCTTTTGAATCGGGTTACTCAAATTTGCTGGTTCCTAATATTCCCATGCTATGATTTTTACCAAACTTATTGATTACATTTGCACTATACTGAGTATGCATCAGTGATAAATGACTCCACTGCAAAAAAGGCTGAGCTGAGGCCTTCTGGAAAGCTAGTGTGTTTACTTCCCTAAGTGTCTTGGGGCAGAGATGTTTGTTCACTTTGAGATAAGACTACAGAATGAACAGGCATGTGCTGTGAACCCCAAGGGCCCTCGTAATTGGCCGTTGACTTCTTGTTCTTGGGCTGATTGCCTCTGTGATCGGGTTTTTACAAGTGAAACTTTCTGTGTGGTTGTGACCATCTCTGAACTAAATAGTGTCATACAGTGGTTGAGAGCTCCAGCTCTGCAGTCAAGCAGCTTTGGGCTTAAACTGAAGTAGAATGTCAGCTCCATGAGGACAGGAATTTTAGACTTTTGTTCACTAACGTATCCCCAATCCCTAGAAAAGTGACTGACACGTAAGAGCTTAATAATATCTGTTGAATGAATAAATTCCAGCTCCCTCACTTTGTGACCTGATTTAAGTTAATAAACTACATCTCAGTTTCCTCCACCAGAATATGACAGTAAAGATAGTGCCCTCCTGCCAGGGAATTACATGCCACCAGGTCCATAGAGTGATAGCAGGCTGCCTGGCATGTACTGAGCATTCAGTAGATAGCACTTGGCCAGCTTGTTAGGACGAAGCAGGGGAAGCCCTCTACAGGCCAATGCTGAGCCACTGATCTGCAGCACGGGGGTGAGTTCAGCAAGGCCGGCAGTGTGCCATGGGTTCAGGGATGTGGGTGGCTTTCATGTTAAGCCAGAGCTTTGTAGCAGGAAGGAAGGGGAAGTGCTGCAAAATCCACTAAGCCCAGGGCTCCCCGGAGCAAATGCGCTCCCTGGCGATGATGCTGGGGGGTCCGGGGACAGAGGATGGAGACCCAGGAGGCATGTTCTCAATCGTCCCAACCCACAAGTCTGTAAGTCAGAACAGACACAGTGAGAGTGCAGCAGGAGAAACACCCAAGAAGCCTAGTACCAGTGATGGCTGGTGGGTCTTGTCACTACAGCTTCCACATTCTTTCAAGATGCATAATAATGCTCTGGGAAAATGTAGCTTCATGTAACCAAATGTTAATGGAATACTGATGTCCCAGGACCAGGAGGAAGTAGCCTGAAAAAGGGCAAAGTTCAGCTGTTGACAGACAATGCATCTCTCCAACTGGTGTGGAAATGTAGATTCTTGGGAATTTAGATAGGCTGGAGATTAAGTCCTAGTTTGGCCTGTTATATGTCCAGTGAGTAGGTGCTGGAGAATGTCAACAGATTTCTCTTAGGAGGAAGATAGTTTTTACTTTCACCACCAGTGTGGTTTGTGTGTCTCATCAACTTGACGGAGCCTGCCCGGTCGTTTCAGAAGTGGTGCATGCATTGTTCAGCGGCTGAGGCACCTGTACTATCTTCATTTCTGCAGGCTCTCATGGGGCAGAAGGCCAACAGATCCCACTCTTCACTCACCACATTCTTTTGGAGGTACGGTGTTTGTTGTGAGACTTGAGCCTGCTGTGTAAACCCCGACCAGAGGCAGCACGAGGCTCTGAGGCATCTGCGAGCATGTGGGAGCTCCAGGGGCTGGGCTCAAGGTCTAGAAACAGCCCCTAGAGATGGCGAGGCCAGTGACGACTCAGCAAGGGCACCAACCAGGGCAGGCAGGACGGGCCTCAGCTGCCCAGAGACAGAGGTGTGACAGGGACCCAAAGGATGGAGAGCCCTAGTCTTGGGATCAGGGCCAAAAATGGGAGGAAAGACCAAGGAAAGAAGTTGAGAGGACGCTATATTGGAAGCAAACAGACATTGTGAAGATCCCATTGATTTGCCAGAGACAGCTCTGAGGCCCTCGCCCACCTTCCCGTTGCCAAGACAATCTTCCACTCCACGTTTCTGGGAACTTGTGGTTTCATGTTCCGCAGGATAGAGGAATGTGACTGGGAATACACGAGTTTCCTTAGAACAGGAGGAAGTCTGCATAGGTGTGAGAGCTGGCCCAATGGGAGCACAGGGCTTCCTTACCTCCCCTACCTCCCCTGCTTCTCCGAGAAGCAGGCAGGGCAGAATGCTGGGCACCCCTGCACCCCCCACCTCCCCAAAGCCCAAAGCTCTCCATGGCCAAGGGGCTCATGCTTGGCTTGAATCCATGCAAAGCACTGGAATTCCATCAAGCTGTGAGTCTAAAAGGTTTACTCTGCACCTCTGAGTAACTTCCTCCTCCTTTGATGGAAGACTCAGAACCTATTTAAAACTAAACAAAACCCATAATTATATTCCTGTGGTAATACTCCTATAAACAGTAGCTTAAGTTGAAAAGACCAGCTCCAGAATCATGAGAAATGACGTCATACTCATCCTTGTCTGGGATGGTTCCCTGACGTTGTGCTCTAAGCTGTTTTCCTAAAAGGAGATGGTGAAGTGCTGTGTGCACCAGCCTTTTCCAGACCTGTCAGATAACACAGAGAGGATGGCCAAGCATTAAGCAATGCTGTAGATACCAGGAGATAATGGTACTTTGTCTTTTTAGAACTCAGCGATTCTTCTTCTCTTCTCCCTATACATCATATTTGTTGTTCCTGGAGTTTAAATAATTGAAAGTGACTGATTTCCTTCTAATTGTCACTACACTCTACCTTGCATACTTTGTTCTCCCTTTATTTGTTGTCAAAACTATTGGACATTCCCCTACACTAGATGTGACTCCATTCTAAAATCCAGAGACAGAAACTGGCCATTACTTGAAATATTATGGGCATATGTATAGCTGAGTTAAGTCTTCCGTTTTCACTGTACCTTGTTTTTCTGTCTTCCTGATCATTCCAAGCCCAGGGCCTCCTCTGCTCTCCTAGTGGTGAACATGGCCAGATACCAGATATATATATATTTTTTCTTTTCAGGATTATTCTCCCTTCTAACCTGCTATGGATGGTTGACTGTTTGGGTGAGAGATGCAGAGAATCAACTAAGCAGGCTCTAAGGACCAAAATTGCATTAAGTAGCATGAGCCACACACAGGGTCATGGGCAGGTCTTTCTCCTTCCAAAGAGCTCCTTGCTCAGTTGTGGCTGCCCCTGGGCAGCCTAAAGCCAGCAGGCTTCTTGGGGCTAAACCGAACAACCCTAAACTTTTCTGGCTTGCAGGCTGAATGTGTGAACGTAGGTCCTTCCATTTTTCTGGGAGGCTTTGGGGACAAGTAAGTCCTGATAATGTCCACACTGCACAAAAGAACCTGCTGAAATATGGAAATGAAGGCAAGCTTTTCATTGTTTTGTGATGGCAATGACCAACAACCAGTTTCCTAGCAGCTTTTATTGACTTGATGGTCTATTTGGACTTTTTATATAGAGACTTGAAATTCATTCATTCATTCATTTAATAGACATTTACTGGGTCCCTGCTATATGTCAGGCACTGTGATAAAGGACTGCATTGTCCATAACTTTCCCCAGATATAGGCAGCCAAAAGGGATACCTTCATCATCATTGCCATTGTCATTGTTATCAACATCCATTCGTTCGAAAAATATGAATAAAACGCTTACTATATACCAAGTACTGTGCCAGGTAGTGTGTGCTAAGTAAGATAGGCAGAGTCCATAGAGCTCATAGTTTAATGGTGGAAATATAGGGATAGACAATAATAATAAAAGGTGATAAGTCCTCTGACAGGGGTTGTATATAATATTAGTGTGACCTACCCAAATGTCATATGGTTCATATAGTTCAGCCTAGTACTCTTAACTGTGTGTTCCCTATATGTCAGACACAGGCACATGTGCTTCATAACTATCACAGGTAACCTTCAAAAGAACCTGGCAGATTTATTGTTTCCATTTTATAGATGAGCACAGAGGAGGTAAATGAATTTCTCTTGGTCACAAGTACTAAGTGGCAGAACTCAGTCTGTCTGACTCCAGGTTCTGCATTCTATTCTCTCTACCAGTACAAAAGTATTTCCACATTGTATGCCAGGCCAGTGGAGGAGAGCAGAGGATATTGGTAGAGCATAATACCCACCTGTCATGTGGAATAATGGGTGAAATGTAGCTTCCAGAATAGTTGTGGTCTCACA
>JAQZBX010037365.1:0-23822 GCA_029593785.1 Cabassous unicinctus | reverse complement strand
TATATGCGAGGATCTATATCAGAACACTCAATTCGGTTCCATTGGTCAGTAGGTCTATCTTTGTGCCAATACCATACTGTTTTGAAAACCGTAACTTTGTAGTATGTTTTTAAGTCAGGTAATGTGATACCTCCAACTTCATTTTTCTTTTTCAATATGTCTTTGGCAATTTGGGGCTTTCTACCACTGTAATGTATTTTGTGGTTAGTTTTTCCAGTTCCTTTAAAAATACCTTGTTGATTTTCATTGAGATTGCATTAAATCTGTAGTTTAGTTTGTGTGGGAAAACATCTTGATGATGTTTAGTCTTCCTATCCATGAACAGGGAATATTTTTCCATTTATTTACGTCTTCTTTGATTTCCTTTAACACTGTTGTGTAGTTTTCTGTATATAAGTCCTTTCCTTTTTAAGTTAAATTTATTCCTAGGTATTTGATTCTTTTAGTTACTATAGTAAATGGCATTTTTTTCTTGTTTTCCTGCTCAGATTGCATGTTATTTGTGTATAGAAATGCTGCTGATCTTTGAGCTTTGATCTTATATCCTGCAACATTACTGAACTCCTTTATAAATTCTAGAAACTTTGTTGTAGATTTCTCAGGGCTTTCTATGTATAGGGTCATGTAATCTGCAATTAATTAAATTTTTTCTTCTTCTTTCCCAATCTGGATGCCTTTTATATACTTTTCTTGCATCAGTGCTCGAGCAAGTACTTCTAAGGCAATGTTAAATAGGAGTGGTGATAGTGGACATCCTTGTCTTGTTCCTGATCTCAGAGGGAAGGGTTTTAGGATTTCACCATTGAAGATGAAGTAAGCGTTGGGTTTTTCATATATAACCTTCATGATATTCAGAAAGTTTCCTTCTATTCGTATCTTTTGCAGTGTTTTTATCAGGAAAGAGTGCTATTATTTGCCAAATTCTTTTTCTGCATCTATGGAGATTATTAGGTGATTTTTTTCGTTCAATCTGTTTTTGTGGTGTATTACATTGTTTGAATTTCTTATATTGAACCAGCCTTCCATACCCGGGATGAAAACCTCTTCGTCATGGTGTATAATCCTTTTGATATGTTGCTGAATGTGATTAGCAAGTATTTTCTTGAGGATTTTAGCATCTAGATTCATTCGAGGAATTGATCTCTAATTTTCCTTTCTTCTTGTATCTTTGTTTGGTTTTGATATTAGGGTAATTTGGCATCGTAGAATGAGGTAGGCAATATTCCTTCTACTTCTATTTTTTAGAAGAGCTTAAGCAGAATTGGTGTTAGCTCTTTCCAGAATGTTTTGTAGAATTCAGATGTGAAATCACCTGGTCCTGGGCTCTTCTTAGTTGGGAGGTGTTTTATGACTGATTCTATTTCTTTGCTTGTAATTGGACTGCTGATTTCATCAATTCCTTCTTTCATCAATGTAGGCTCTTTGGGAGTTTCTAGAAACTTGCACATTTCCTCTAAATTATCATTCTTGTTGGCATTTAATTTTTCAAAGTATCCTCTTATGACACTCTTTAATTCTGTGGGATCTTAGTGATATCCCCTTGCTCATTCCTTGTTTTGTCTATTTGCATCTGTTCTCACTTTTTCTTTGTTATTCTGGCTAAGGGTTTGTCAATTTATTGATATTCTCAAAGAACCAGCTTTTGATTTTTTTTATTGTTTCTAGTGCTTTCTTATTCTCTATTTCATTTAGTTTTGCTCTAATCTTTATTATTTCCTTCTTTCTTTGGCTTAGTCTGTTGTTGTTTTTCCAATTGCTTCAAGTGTGCCATTAGGTCTTCAAGTTTAGCTCATTCTTCATTTTTAATATATGCATTTGTGGCTGTGAACTTCCCTCTCAGGATTGCCTTTACTTGATCTCATAGATTTGGATATGTTGTATTGTCGTTTTCCTTTGTTTCAAATTAGTTCCTGATTTCTTTTGAGATTTTCTTCCTGATCCACTGTTTGTCTAAGAGTGTGTTGTTTAACTTCCTTATCCTTGTGCCTAACCTGTTTCACTGGCACTGAGTGATTTTGAATTTCATTACATTGTGGCCAGAGAAATTACTTTGTATAATCTCAATCTTTTTTAATTCATTGAGAGTTTTTCTGTGGCCTAGCATTTCATCTGTCTTGTTGTATAATCCATATGCATTCGAGAAGAATGTAAATCCTGCTGTATTTGGGTGTAGTGTGCCGTATATGTCTATTAAGTCCAGGTCCTCTAATGTATTGTTGAGAGCCTTTGTTTCTTTACTGATTTTCTGTCTAGATGTTCTGTCTAAAGCTAATAATGGTATATTAAAATCCCCCACTATAATTGTAGAGGCATTTATTTCTCCACTTAGTTTTTCCAGAGTTTACCTCATGTAATTTGAGGCGCCCCAATTAGGTACATAAATGTTTTTGATTGTTCTGTCTGCTTGAGAGAGTACCACTTTTGCTAATATATAGTGTACCTCTTTGTCTCTTACAATAGTTTTGCATTTAAAGCCTATTTTGTCTGATATTAGAATAGCTACTCCTGCCATTTTTTTGCTATTGTTAGCTTGTAAGATATTTTCTAGCCATTCACTTTCAGCCTATTTGAATCCCTGGGTTGAAGGTGGTTTTCTTGTAGACAGTATATAGATGAATCATATTTCCTTATCCATTCTCCCAATCTGTGTCTCCCGTTTGGAGAATTTAATCCGTTAACAATCAGTGTTATTACTCACATCAAATTTCTTAATACACCCATTTTTCCTTTGAGTTAATGTATGTCATATGTTGTTTTGTTACTTTTTTTGCCTTTTTAGTTGTTTTTAAACTTTCCTCCAGCTCTCTCTCCCTTGTTTTTTCCTTACAACTTGTTGAACTTACTTTATCATTTCTTGAAGTAGAGGTTTCTTATTTACTTACTCTCTTAATCTCTGTTTATCTGTGCATGTTTTGTACTATCCATCAATTTGGAATGCCAGTTTTGCTGGATAGAGAATTTGAGGCTGGAAGATTTTTTCTTTTTGTTCTTTGATCATATCATACCACTGTCTTTTTGCCTCCATGGTTTCAGCTGAGAAATCAGCACCTAATCTTATTCTGCTTCCATTGTATGTGATGGTTCTCTTTTCTCTTGCTGCCTTGACTATTTTCTCTTTTTTTGAGCATGGGACATTTTGACAAGTATATGTCTTGGAATTGGCTTGCTGGGATTTATACTGTTTGGGGTGCACTGTGCTTCCTGGATCTGCACATCCATCTCTATCAATGGGGTTGGAAGTTTTCAGCCAGTATTTACTTCAACACTCCTTCTGTTCCCTTTCCCTTTTGTTCTCCTTGTGGGAGGCCCATAATGCATAGGTTTGCGTGTTTTGTGCTGTAGGTTATTTCCCTTAGTCCCTGCTGAATTTTTAATATCTTTTTGTTTATGTGTTCTGCTATCTGTTTCATTTCAGATGTATTGTCTTACACATTACTAATTCTTTCTTCTGTCTGTTCAAATCTGCTGTTATGTGAATCCAGCATCTTTTTGATTTCTTGGATTGTGCTATTGATCACCGGCATATCTGTTATCTTTTTTAGTATGTTTACAATTTCTTCAGTATGTTCTCCCAGTGTCTTCTTTATATCTTTGATATCTTTTTTCACTTTTTTAAGTTGGTCCATGATATTTGTTCGGTAAACTTTTATTAGTTGTTCCATGCTCTGGCATCAATTCCTGGTTTTTAGTGTTTTCATTGGACTGGTCCATGTTTTCCTGTTTCTCAGGGTGGTTTGTAATTTTTTATTGGCCTCTAGTCATCATTTGAACTTGATGGGTTTATTCAGTTGATTAGCTTCTCTCTAGAATTTTATTTAGCTGGTGGTTCTGCATGTGTGTTATTGTTCCTTTTTGACAATTTTTCTTCCTATTTTATTTCCTTGCTTCTTTCTATGTTCCCCTTGAAGGCAAAAGATTAGTGCCAGAGGAATTGAAAGATGTGAGAAAGGAAGAAGGGTAATAGCAATATTGATAAAAGTTAGAAGAGGGGCCAAATAAGACTTAATGAAATGAATATTTAACACATGCAGGCATTGCAGAGTAATAGGAAAAAAAGTGGAGTACCTACAATGGACTGGGAAACCAAAGAGAGAGAGATATATATAATGATTTAGAAGGCTAGAATTTTAAGGAGGAAGAGAAAGAGTAAAGAAATGGCTTAAAGGAAAAAGTTTATATTAATAAAAATGAAGGAAACAAAATTGATAAAATAGAAATTGGAACCCTTAAGTTGTGGGTATATGATAAAACGTGGTATATAAGAGCCACAACAGAAAGCAGAAGGCAGAATGATGAGGGAATGATAAGAGATAGTTTGGGACACAAAATCAGTATAGGCAGAGAATGGGAATTCACTGAAGAAGAAGCACAGCAAAGAAGAGACAAGCTGGAATTACCTAATTTTTAAAAAAATGAAAGGAAAAGGAAAGGGGGGAGGAAAGAGGAAAGAAAAGAAGAGACAACAAACAAACAGAGAAAAACCAAACAACCACACAGGTAAGCAGTCAAACACAGCTTAGGAGGATCAGTGTTCCTCCTAGGGTCCTTGTGAATCTCCTCAGTCTGCTTGTGTTTATCAATCAACTTCACTGCAAGGTTCTATCTGGAGGATTTGAAGCAGCTTTTAGCTGTTAAACTACATTAAAACGAAGAAATCATTTTTCATTTTTATAGTGACTATCTTTTTTTTTTGTCAAAATACAGGATCCAAATTAAGTCCTCTTATAGACAAGCTTTTCACTGAGGGGAGTCTAACTAGGCAAGTGAAAATTAATCAAGAACTTCCCATTTCCTGGATTCCCCAGGGGAGCTGAAGTCTGATGCTTGTCAGTGCAGGACGATAAAAATGTCCAACTCTGCCCCTTCTGGAACCGAGGCTCTGTGTCACCAGTCTGCTGGGTAAATCAGGTTTTCTCAGCAGATTCGACTCTCCCCTCAGAGCAAGGTTATCTGCTCCCCAAAGCTATGATGGGGTACAGGCAGCCAAATAGATGGTAAGGAATCCCCTCTCTGCCTTGTGTCAGAACCCTCCCTCTCTCAGAGATTGCTCCCTCTCCCTGGCTTTGTGGGCTTTTGGGCTTATCCCTGGGCAGCTAGGTAAATCATCTTCCTCAGCAGATTTAACCCTCCATTCTGACAGGTGTTGATTCAATCCAGCTGTTTTGTTCACCAAGCTGCAAGGTGTTTCAGTCACCAAATCCACAGAGAGTTAAGCTCTCTCACCCCTTTGCCAAAGCCCTCACACTCTCACAGAATGCTCCCTCTCACCAGGCCCTGACACCCTACTGCCGGGCTGGGAGCCCTGGCTAAAGCTAGCATTTTTCCCCTTAAATTTGGGCCTTGGCAGTCTGTGTTAACCACAACAGGCAGGCTATAAACTCACAAATCTCTACCGATCAGTCCACGCTGTTGATCTGCACAGATCGATGTCCTAAGCTTCTCGTTCAGTGTGCCAATAGTACAGACATCCTAGCAGGACCTTGTACACAATTCGCCATCTTTCCAACAATTTTTAAAAAAGCCATTCATTGTTCACATTGTCTACATGATGTAGTATGGGCTCACATATCAATAAAACTGATAGACAAACCAAAAAGTTGTTCAAGGCAGCCAGAAAAATACCTGTATATGTCAGTGTCAATAAATGGATTGAGAGCTGAATAATTTCTTCTTTATTCTTCTGGTTTTTTATATTTATTATATTTATTATATCGCTGTTGAAAAGGTTAAATAATAATTGAAGAGATGAATGCTCACCACTGAGAATATATGAAGGACCACCGAATGTACACATTTGATAAAAAAGATATTGGTTTAATGTGTCTCAGTAAAACAAATTTGTTTTAAAAATTGTGGGAATACCAGGAATTGTACACCCAAGTCGAGCCATGGATAATACTTATTAGTCGTATTTCAAAGATGCTCTGACCAATTTTTAAAAATGAATAACAATTCAAGTTTCTGCTGGACACATTACTAATGTAATCTTTTATGCCCCTTTATTTTCTAAGGTTGTGAATTCTGCACTAGACTTCAAGTTTATGTATGTTCATGTATGATTGTTATGCATCACTAAAAATATGTATTAAGAGAAAGAAGGTGGTGAGAGGAATATATGAAGATTTGGAATTGACTATTTCTCTAAAGGGGTCTTCCTTTTGTGTTTTTCATTGTTGGAGGCTATAATTAGGCATGCATAGAATGGAGGGCAGTAAACACTGCCTGATGGATTATGTCCTTGACTTTTATATACCATTCTTCTCCTCCATGATATCATTTAAACTTTTGAGTCACTGATTGCCACCCTCTGAAACATACAAGTCCCTTTTTCTCTAATGGATATTGGCATGGTCTTTCATAAGCCATATGAGAAATTTGGATGCTGGGAGCTATTTCTATTTATACTCCTACTTCCTGGGTTTTAATTTATGTATATATGAATTCTGTTTCTATGTAAGAATGTGTTTGATATTATTTCCAATACTTTCTAAAAACTTACAATATATCATAAGAACAGGTATTTATATATGGATACTTGAATCGCAATCTGTCTGCAATCAAGAACAGCCAAAAACATGTCCAGAAAATCAGGAATGGTTTCCTGGAAAAAAACCCGCAGCCTTCTAAACATTCAGTAAACCATCATGAAACCATGGAAATAGATCTCTGAATTATTGATTTACACATATTCCCTTTAAAAATTAACATTTTATTGCAATCGAATATCTGTTTCAGTCCATAATTTTAAAATAAAGACGTTTTCAACATCTTTAAAAGAGGCATTCATTGCTCACTTTGTCCACATGATATACTACGGGATCACATAACAATAAAACTGATATATAAACAAAAAACTTTTTCAAGTACAGCCAGAAAAACATCTATTTATATCAGTGTCAACAAATGGATTGAGAGGAGAATAAGTTCTTTATTCTTCTGGTTTTTCTTTATTTATTATAATTATTATAGAGCTATTGAAAAGATTTAATAATGATTGAAGAGATGAATGCACACCACTGTGAATATACAAAGAACCAGGGAATAAACACATTGGATAAAAAAGATATTCATTTATTATGTCTCAATAAAACAGATTTGATTTAAAAAAAAGTGGGGATGTCAGTTATTGTACACCGATGTTGAGTCATGGATAATAGATTTTACTAGTGTTTCAGAAATGCTCTGGCCAATTTTTAAAAATGAATCACATTTCAAGTTACTTCTGGATTTGTGTGTATGGGACTGCTGTAAGGTATTATGCACCTTTATTTTCTAAGGTTGTTGTTTCTGCCCAAGACTTCAAGTTTATGTATGTTCATATGTGACTGATATGCATCACTAAAAATAGGTACTGAGAGTAAGAGAGAGGTGAGAGAGAAATACGAATATTTGGAATTACCTATTTCTCTAAATAGCTGTTCCATTTGTGGTTTTTCATTGTTGGAGGCTATAATAACCAGTGCATAAAATGTAGCATGGTACAAAATTCTTGATGGATATGTTCTTGACTTTTATGAACCATTCGTCTCCCCAATGATATCTTGTAAAAATTTGAGTAACTCTTTGTCACACTGGGGACACAGCAAGTCCGGTTTTCTCTTCTGGGTGTTAGCTAGGTCCTTTATAAGCCATAGGAGAAATTTGGAGTCTAAGAGCTATTTCTACTCTGATTTCCTGTTTTTAATTTATGTATATATGAATTCTGTTTCTTTGTAAGAATGACTTTGATTTTATTTCCAATATTTTCTAAAAATTACATTATGACATAAGAACAGATATTTATACATGGATACCTGCATCACAATCTCTCCGCATTAATGTAATCCCAGTGATGTCCAGAAAATCAGGAATGGTTTCCTTGAAACAAAATCCAGAGCATTCTAAACATTCAGTAAACAATTATGAAACCATGAAAAAGATCTCCTCTGAATTATAGATTTCTGTGCACTCCCATTTAACATTAAAATTTTCTTTCAATCTGATATTCATTTCAGTTCCTAATTTTAAAATAAAGAAATTTTCAACATCTTTAAAAAAGCCATTCATTGTTCACTTTCTCCACATGATGTTGTATGAGACCACCTATCAATAAAACTGATAGATAAACAAAAAAATTTTTTTTCAAGAACAGCCAGAAAAACATCTGTGTATGTCAGTCCCAACAAATGGCTTGAGAAGTGAATAAGTTTTCTTTATTCTTCTGGTATTTCTTTATTTATTATAATGATTATAGAGTTACTGAAAATGTCCAATGCTGATTTAAGAGATGAATGCACGGCACTCTGAATATACCAAGGTCCAAGGAAAGTATACATTGGATAAAAAAAATATTGGTTTAATATGTCTCAATTAAACAGCTTTGCTTTAAAAACCATAGGGATGTCAGGAATTATAAACACAGGTTGAACCATGGATAGTAGTTATTAGTCATGTTTCAGAAATACTCTGGGCAAATTTTGAATATGAATCCCAATTTTGTTTCTGCTGGAGATGGGAGCATTTTAAGGTGTTATGCCCCCTTTTTTATAAGGCTGTGATTTCTGCTCTAGATTTCAAGAATACAAATGTTCATGTAAATGGATATGCATCACTAAACATATATATTAAGAGAAAGAAGGTGGTGAGAGCAAATATGAAACTTTGGAATTACCTATTTCTCTAAATTGGTCTTCCTTCGATGTTTCTTCATTGTTGGAGGCTATAATCACGCCTGCATAGAATTGATAGCAATACACTGTGCTTGATGGATTAGGTCCTTAAATTTTATAAACCATTCCTATCCCCCATGATATCTTGTAAACATTTAAGTTACTCTTTGTCATCTTCTGGACCCTACAATTCCCTTTTTTTCTAGGTCTTGGCATGGTCCTTCATAAGGCATAGGAGAAATTTGGAGACTGGGAGCTATTTCTACTTTGAATTCTAGGGATTTATTTTGTCTACATGTGGATTCTGTTTCTTTGTAACAAAGAGTTTTATTTTATTTCCAATACTTTGTAAAAATTACCATATATCATAAGAGCAGGTATTTATATATGGATACGTGCATCACAATCCCTCTGCCCTCGAGAAGAGCCCAATGATGTCCAGAAAATCAGGAAAGGATTCTTTAAAATAAAATCCATAGCCATCTAATCTTTCAGCAAACAATTGTGAAACCATGGAAAAAGATCTCCTCTGAATTATTGATTTACCTACAGTACCTTTTAAAGTAACATTTTCCTTCAGTCTAATATTCAGTTCCCCTCATAATTTTAAAATAAAGTCCTTTCCAACAGCTTTAAAAATCTATTCATTGTTCACTTTGTCCATGTGATGTGAAATCCTGGAAAAAGATTTGGGATATGGGATCACATATCAAGAAAACTGAAAAATAAACAAAAAAAGTTGTTCAAGGACAACCAGAAAAACAATTATGTATGTTAGTGTCAACAAATGGATTGAGAGTTGAATAATTTCTTCTTTATTCTTCTAGTATTTCTTTTTTTATTATAGTTATAAGAGAGCTATTGAAAATGTTTAATAATGTTTGAAGAGATGAATGGACACCACTGTGAATATACCAAGGACCAAGGAATGTACACATTGCATAAAATAGATACTGAATTAATATATCTCAATAAAGAAGATTTGGTTTAAAAATCTTGGGGATGTCAGGAATTGCACAGCCAAGTTGACCCATAGATAATAGTTATTAGCAGTGCTTCAGAAATGCTCTGGCCAATTTTTGAAAATGAATCACAATTCAAGTTTATGCTGGAGATGTGTGTATGGGACCACTGTAACGTGTCGTGCCCCTTTGTTTTCTAAAGTCGTGATTTCTATTCTAGACTTCACGTTTATGTATGTTCATGTATGACTGATATACATCACAAAAATATGTATTAAAGAAAGAGGGTGGGGAGAGACAAATATGAAGCTTTGGAATTGCCTATTTCACTAAAGTGGCCTTCCTTTTGGGTTTCTTCATTGATGGAAAGTATAATCACACGTGCATAAAATGGAGGGTGGTACACTCTGCTTGATGGATTAGTTCCTTGACTTTTATTACTCATTCCACTCCCCCATGATATCTTGTAAACATTTAAGTATCTCTTTGTCACCTTGTGGTTCCTGCAAGTCCCTTTTATTCTTCTGGATGTTGGCAAGGTGCTTCATAAGCCATAAGCAAAATTTGGAGCCTGGGAAGTATTTGTACTCTGAGTTCCTGGGTTTTCATTTGTCTTTATGTCGATTCTGTTTATTTGTAAGAATGAGTTTGATTTTGTTTCCAATCCTTTCTTAAAAAAAATGCTGTATGTCATAAGAGCAGTAATTTTTTTATGGATACCTGAATTACAATTTCTCTGTGCTCAAGAACAGCCTACCATGAGCAGAATAACAAGAGTGGTCTCCATGAAACAAAATTTTGAGCCCTCTAAACTTTCAGTAAAGAATTGTGAAATCATGGAAAAAAATCTCCTCAGAATTACAGATTTACCTACACTCCCTTTAAAAATTAAAATTGTCTCTCAATCCAATATACATTTCAGTTCATAATTTTAAAATAAAGACATTTTCAACAGCTTTAAAAAAGACATTCATTGTTCACTTTTCCACATCATGTAGTATGGGATCACATATCAATAAATTTGATAGATAACAAATTTTGTTTTAGGACAGCAGGGAAAACACCTATGTATGACATTATCAACAAATGCTTTGAGAGATGAATAATTTTTTCTTTATACTTCTTGTTTTCTTTACTTCTTATAATTAGTATAAATCTACTGAAAAAGTTTCATAATGATTGAAGATATGAATGCACACAACTGTGAATATTTCAAGGACCAGGGAATGTACACATTAGAGAAAAAAAGATTCTGGTTTAATATTTCTCAATAAAACATATTTGTATTAAAAATCGTGTGGTTATCAGGAATTGTACACCAAAGTTGAGCCATGAATTAGAGTTTTTAGGCATGTTTCAGAAATGCCTTGTTTAATTTTCAAAAATGAATCAAAATTCAATTTTCTGCTGGCGCTGGAGGTGTTTGTATGGAACCATTCAAAGGTGTTATACTTGTTTATTTTCTAAGTTTTTGATATCTGCTCTAACTTCAAGTTTATGAATGCTCATTTATGACTGATATGCATCACTAAAAATATATATTAAGGGATAGAATTTGGTGAGATTTCTATTTCTATACAGGAATCTTCCTTTTGTATTTCATCATTTTCCTATACAAGGATCTTCCTTTTGTATTTCATCATTTTTGGAGGCTATAATCACATGTGCATAGAATGGAGGGTGGTATATTCTGCTTCAGAGATTAGTTTCTTGACTCTTATGAACCATCCCTCACATCCATGATATTTGTAAACATTTGAGTCACTCTTTATCATCTTGTGGATGGTACAGGTCCCTTTTTCTCTTCTGGGTGTTGGCAAGATCCTTCATAATCCATAGGAGAAATTTGGAGTTTGGGGGCTATTTTTACTCTGAGTTCCTTGGTTTTCATTTGCGTATATATGGATTCTGTTTCTTTGTAACAATGAGTTAGGTTTTATATCCAATACTTCATAAAATATTGCAATATATCATAAGAGCTGGTATTTATATATGGATATCTGCATCACAATCTCTCTGCACTCCAGAACAGCACAATAATGTCCTGAATTTAGGAATAGTTTCTTTCTAACAAAACCGAGAGCCTTCTAAACACTCACTAAACAATCATGAAATCATAGAAAAAGATCTCCTCAGAATTATCAATTTACTTACACTCCCATTTAAATTTAACATTTTCTTTCAATCTAATATCCCTTTCAGTTCATATATTTAACATAAAGACCTTTTCAAAAACTTTAAAAAAGCTATTCATAATTCACTTTATCCACCTGATATAGTAAAGGATCACATATCAATGAAACTGATAGATAAACAAAAATAGATGTTCAAGGAAAGCCAGAAAAACACCTATGTATGTCAGTGTCAACAAATGGATTGAGAGGTGAATATTTTCTTCTTTATTCATCTGGTTTTTCCTTATTTATTATAATTATTATGGATCTATTGAAAAGATGTCTTCAGAATTATCAATATACATACACTTCCTTTTAAAATTAACATTTTATTTCATTCTAATAGCAGTTTCATTTTATAATTTTAAAATAAAGTCCTTTTCAACAGCTTTAAAAAAGCAATTCATTGTTCACTTAGTCCACATGGTGTAGTATGGTATAGCATAACATTAAAACTGATAGATAAACAACAAAGTAGTTCAAGGACAGCGAGAAAAACACGATGTATGTCAGTGTCAACAAATGGATCGAGAGTTAAAAAATTTCTTCTTTATTCTTCCGGTATTTCTTTTATCATTTTATTTATAGAGCTATTTAAAAGGGTTAATAATGATTGAAGTGATGAATGCACACCACTCTGAATATAACAAGGACCACAGAATGAACAGATTGGATAAAAAAGATGCTGGTATAACATGGCTGAAAAAAACAGATTTGTCTTTAAAATTGTGGGAATATCATGAATTGTACACCCAGAAGGAGCCATGGATAATAGTTATTAGTCATGTTTCAAAGATGCTTTGGCCAATGTTGAATAATGAATCAAAATTTAAGTTTCTGCTGCAGATGGGACCACTGTACGTATATATGCCCCTTTATTTTCTAAGGTTGTGATTTCTACTCTTGACTTCAACTTTATGTATGTTCAGGTATGAATGGAACACATCACAAAAATATGTATTAAGAGAAAGAGGGAATTGAGAGACAAATATGAAGTTTCGAAAATATCTATTTCTCTAAGTGGTCTTCCTAATGTGTTTCTTCATTGTTGGAGGCTATATTCACTCGTGCATAGAATAGAGGCCGATAAACTTTTCTTGATACATTAGGTTCTTGACTTTTATGAACCATTCCTCTCTCCCATGATATCTTGGACACTTTTGAGTAACTCTTTGTAACCTAGTGGACTCTAAAATTCCATTTGTCTCTTCTGGTTGTTAGCAAGGTCCTTCATAAGCCATACGAGTAATTTGGAGCCAAGGAACTATTTGAAATTTGAGTTAAATATTTTTTTAAATTGTGTATAAGTGGATTCTGTTTCTTTGTAAGAATGCGTTTGATTTTATTTGCAATACTTTCTAAAAAATTACAATATATCATAAGAGTAGGTATTTATATATTGATACTGGCCTAACAATCTTCTGCACTCGAGAACAGACCAATGATGTCCACAAAATCAGGAGTGGTTTCCTTGAAACAAAATCTGGAGTCTTCTAAACATTCAGAAAAGAATCCTGAAATCATGGAAAAATATCTCATCTGAAATATCAATTTACCTACCCTCCCATTTAAAATTAAAATTTTGTTTCAATCTAATATCAGTTTCAGTTAATAATTTTAAAATAAAGACCTTTTCAACAGCGTTTTAAAAGCCATTCATTGTTCACTTTGTCCACATGATGTACTTTGGGATCACATATCAATAAAAGTGATTGTAAACAAAAAAAGGTGTTCAAGGATAGCCAGAAAAACACCTATATATGTCAGTGCCAGCAAATGGATTGAGAGGTAAATAATTTCTCCTTTACTCTTCTGGCATTCTTTATTAATTATAATAATTACAGAGCTTTTATAAAAGTTTAATTTTGATTGAAGAGGTGAATGCACACCCCTGGGCATATACCAAGGAAAAGGATATGTAGACATTGGATTTAAAAAATTGGGTTTAATAGGTTTAAATAAAACAGATTTGTTTTAAAAATCATGGGGATGTCAGGAATTGTACACCCAAGTGGAGCCATGGATAATAATTATTAGTCATGTTTCAAAGATGATCTGGTCAATTTTTAAAAATGAATTACAATTCAATTTTCTGCTGGATAAGGGACCAATGTTAAGTGTTATGTCCTTTTATTTTCTAATAAAGTGATTTCTGCTCTAGACCCCAAGTTTATGTACGTCCATATATGATTGATATGCATTACTGAAAATATTTAATAAGAGAAGACGTGTGGTAAGTGACGAATATTAACTTTTGGAATTACCTATTTCTCTAAAGTGGTCTTCGTTTTGTGTTTCTTCATTGTTGGAGGTTATAATCAGGAATGCATAGATTGGAGGGTGTTACACTCTATTAATGGATTAGGTCTTTCACTTGTATGAACCATTCCTCTCCCCGATAATATCTTGTAAACATTTGAGTCACTCTTTGTCTCCTTATGGAACCTACAACTCCTTTTTTCTCTTCTGGGTTTTGGCAACATCCTTCATAAGCCAAAGGAGAAATTCTGGGGCTGGGAGCTATTTTTACTCTGAGTTCCGGGGTTTTCATTTGTCTATATGTGGATTCTGTTTCTTTGTAAGAATGAATTTGATTTTATTATCAATACTTTGTAAAATATTACAATATGACATAAGAGCAGGTATTTATATATGTATACCTACATCACCCTCACTCTGCACTCGAGAACACCCAATGAAGTCCAGGAAATCAGGAATGGTTTCCTTGAAACAAAATCTGGAATCCTCTAAACATTCAGTAAACAATCGTGAAATCATGGAAAAAAATATCTGCTCAGAATTATCAATTTACCTACACTAACTTTTAAAATTAAAGGTTTCTTTCAAAGTAAAATCAGTTTCAGTTCATAATTTTAAAATAAAGACATTTACAACCGCTTTAAAAAAGCCATTCGCTGTTGATATTGTCCACCTGATTTAGTATGGTATCACATATCAATAAAACTGAAAAACAAAAATTAAAAAAAAAACAACCCCTATGTCACTGTCAACAAATGGATTGGGATGTGAACAGTTTCTTCTTTATTTTTCTGGTTTTTCATTATTTATAATAATTATAATAGATATTTTGAAAATGTTTAATAATGATTGAAGAGATGAATGCACACCACTGTGAATATACAAAGTACCAGGAAATGTACACATAGGATAAAAAAGATATCGGTTTAATATGTCCCAGTAAAACAGATTTGTTTTAAAAAATTTGGGGATGTCAGTCATTGTACACCCAAGTCGAGTCATGGATAATAGTTATTATTAATATTTCAAGGATGAATTGACAATTTTATAAATGAATCACAATTCAAGTGTCTGCTGGAGATGAGACCACTGAAAGATTTTATTCTCCTTTATTTTCTAAGGTAATGATTTCTGCTTTAGACTTCACGTTCATGAATGTTCATGTATGTAAAGAGGGTGGTTAAAGACAAATATGAAGATTTGGTATTACCTATTTCTCTTAACTGGTCTTCCTTTTACTTTCTTCACTGTTGGAGACTATAACCTTGCATGCAAAGAATGGAATGCGGCACACAATGCTTGATTGTTTAGG
Organism: Cabassous unicinctus; assembly: GCA_029593785.1. Lineage (NCBI taxonomy): Eukaryota > Metazoa > Chordata > Mammalia > Cingulata > Chlamyphoridae > Cabassous > Cabassous unicinctus. The sequence continues at coordinate 8,467 of JAQZBX010037365.1, read as the reverse complement.
TCCTTGACTTTTATGAACCATTCCTCTCCCCCATGATATCTTGTAAACCTTTGAGTCACTCTTTGTCACATTGTGTTCCCTACAAGTCCCTTTTTCTCTTGTGGGTGTTGGCAAGGTCCTTCATGAGCCATAGGAGAGATTTGTAGGCTGGAAGCTATTTGTACTCTGAGTTCCAAGGTTTTCATTTGTCAATAGGTGGATTCTGTTTCTTTGTAATAATGAGTTTTATTTTAATATCAATAGTTTTTTAAAAATTACAATATGTCATAATAGCAGGTATTTATATATGATTAACTGCATCACAACCTCTCTGCACAAGAGAACTGCCCAATGATGTCCAGAAAATAAAGAATAGTTTCCCTGAAACAAAATATGGAGCCTTATAAACATTCAGTAAACAATCGTGAAATCATGGAAAAAGATCTCCTCTGAATTATCGATTTACTTGCAGTCCTTTTTAATTAACATTTTCTTTCAATCTAATATCCGTTTCAGTTCATACATTTAAAATAAAGACCTTTTCAACAGTTTTTAAAAAGGAATTCTTTGTTTACTTTTTCCACATGATTTAGTATGAGATCACATATAAATAAAACTAAGAGATAAACCAAATAAATTGGTCAAGGACAGCCAGGAAAAGGCCTATGTATGTCAGTGTCATCAAATGGATTGAGAGGTGAATTATTTTTCTTTATTCTTCTGGTTTTTCATTATTTATTACAATTACTATACAGCTTTGAAAAGGTTTTATAATGATTAAAGAGGAGAATGCACAAAATTGTGAATATACCAAGGACCAGAAAATGTACCCATTGGATAAAATATATTGTTTTAATATGTCTTAATAAGGCAGATGTGTTTTAAATATTGTGGGGATATCAGGAATTGTACACCCAATGGGCTCACATATCAATAAAACTGATAGATAAACAAAAAAATGTTGTTCAAGGATAGCCAGAAAAACTCCTTCATTTGTCAGTGTCAAGAATTGGATACAGAGTTTTATAATTTTTATTTATTCTCCTGGTTTTTCTTTATTTATTAAAATAATTGTGGAGTTATTGAAAAGGTTTTCTAATGATTGAAGACATGAATGCACATCACTGTGAGTACACCATGGTCAAGGGAATTAAAATATTTAAGAAATAATATAATGGTTAAATATGTCTCAATAAAACAGATTTGTTTTAAAAACCATGGGATGTCAGGAATTGTACACCCAAGTTGAAACACGAATAATAATTATTCCCCGTCTTTCAGAAATGCTCTGGCCAAAATTTTCAAAATGAATCACAATTCCAATTGGTGTGGGAGATGGGACCATTGTAAGGTGTTATGCACCTTTATTTTCTAAGGTTGTGATATCTGCTCTAATCTTGAAGTTTATGTACATTCATGTATGACTGATATGCATCACTAAAAATATATATATTCAGACAAAGAGGGTGCTGAGAGACAAATATGAAGTTTTGGGATTGCCTATTTCTAAGAAGTGGTCTTCCTTTTGGGTTTCTCCAATTTTGGAGGCTATAATCACCAGGCATAGAATGGAGGGCGATACACTCTGTTTGATGGATTAGGTCCTTGAATATCAGGAAGCATTGCTCTCCCACAAGATCTCTTTCAAACATTTCCATCAGTCTTTGTCACATTGAGGACCCTAAAAGTCCCTTTTCCTCTTCTGGGTTTTGGCAAGGTCCTTCATAAGTCATAGGATAAACTTGGAGCTGCGAGCTATTTGTACTCTAAGTTCCAGGGTTTTCATTTGTGTATATGTGGTTTCAATTTCTTTGTAAGAATGAGTTTGATTTTATTTCCAATATGTTCTTAAAAATTACAATATGTCACAAGCACAGGTATTTACACATGGATACCTGTATCATAATCTCTCTGAGCTCGAGAACAGCCTAATGATGTCCAGAAAATCAGCAATGGTGTCCTTGAAAATATATGTGGAGCCTCCTAAACATTCAGTAAACAGTTGTGAAATCAGGGAAAATGTTCTCCTCAGAATTATCGATTTGCCTAAATTGCTTTTTAATATTAAATTTTCTTTCAATCTAATATCCATTTCAGTTCATAATTTTAAATAAAGACTTTCTCAACAGCTTAAAAAAATTCAAACATTGTTCATTTTTTCCACATGATTTAGTATGGGATCACATATCAATAAGTCAGATAGATAAAAAAATTTGTTCAACCACGCCCAGAAGAACACCTATGTATGTCAGTGTCAAAATGTTGATTGAGACATGTATAATTTCTTATTTATGCTTCCATTATTTCTTTATTTATTATAATTATTATAGAGCTATTGAAAAGGTATAATAATAATTGAAGTGATGAATGCACCCCACTGTGAATATTATAAGGACCAGGGGAAGAACACATTGGAAAAAGAGATATTGGTTTAATATGTCATAATAAAACAGATTTTTAAAATAAATTTGGGGGTATCAGGAATGGTACAACCAAGTTGATCCATGTATAATAGGTATCATTTGTGCTCCAGAAATACTCTGGTCAATTTTTAAAATGAATCACAATTCAAGTTTCTGCTGGAGGTGAGACTACTGTAAGGTGTTATGCCCCTTTATTTTCTAAGGTTGTGAATTGTGCTCTAGAATTCAAGTTTATTCATGTTCATGTGTGATTGATATGCATCACTAAAAATATATATTAAGAGAAACATGGTGGTGAGAGAGAAATATGGAGCTTTGGAATTACCTCTTTCTCTAAAGTGGTATTCCTTTTGTGTTTCTTCATTTTTGGAGTATATAATCACACCTGCATAGAGTGTAGAGCAGTACCTTCTGCTTGATGAATTAGGGCCTTGACATTTATGAACCATTCCTCTCCCCCATGATATCTTGTAACATTTGAGTCACTCTTGGTTGCCTTGTGTAACCTAAAAGTCCCTTTTTCTTTTCTTGGTCTTTGCAATGTCCTTCTTAAGCCATGGGAGAAATCTGGAGCCTGGGATCTATTTGTACTCTGAGTTCCTGGGTTTTCACTTCTGTATATGTGAATTATTTTTCTTTTTATAATGAGTTTTATTTTATTTCCAAAAATTTCAATATATCATACAAGCAGGTATTTATATATGGATACCTGCATCACAATCACTCTGCACTCGAGAACTGCCCAGTGATGTCCAGAATATCAGGAATTGCTTCCTTGAAACAAAATCTGGAGCCTTCTAAACATTCAGTAAACACTCGTGAAATCATGAAAAATGATCTGCTCTGAATTATCGATTTACCTATTCATCCATTGAATATTAACATTTTCTTTCAATCTAATATACCTCTCAGTATGTAATTTTAAAATAAAGACCTTTTCAACAGCTTAAAAAACCCATTCATTGTTCACTTTGTCCACATGATGCATAATGAGATCACATATCAATAAAAATTATAGATTAAAAAAAGGTGTTCAAGGACTGCCAGAAAAACTCCTACGCATGTCAGTGTCAACAAATGTATTTAGAGGTGAATAATTTCTTTTTATTCTTCTGGTGTTTATTTATTAAAATTATTAAAGAGCTATTGAAAAGGTTTATTAATGATTGAAGTCATGAATGCACACCTCTGTGAATATACAAAGGACCAGGTTACATAGACATTGGATAAATAAAACATTGGCTTATTATGTCTCAATTAAGCAAACTTGGTTTAAAAATCGTGGGGATGTAACAAATTGTACATCCAAGTTGAGCCATGGATAATTGTTATTAGTCATGTTTCCAAGATGCTGTGTTCAATTTTTAAAAATGAAACCCAGCTCAAATTTCTGCTGAATATCTGTGCATGGGACCAATGTAAGGTGTTAGGCCCCTTTATTTTCTAAGGTCCTGATTTCTGCTCTAGACTTCAAGTTTATGTCTGTTCATGTATGATTCATATGCAGTACTAAAATTATATATTAAGAGAAAGAGGGTGGTGAGAATCAAACATGAAGGTTTGGAATTACCTATTTCTCTAAAATATTCTGCCTCTTTTTTTCTTCATTGTAGAAGGGTATAATCACATGTCCATAAAATGGAGGGTGGCACACTCTGCTTGATGTATTAGGTCCTTGACTTTTATGACCAATCTTCACCCCCATAATAACTTATAAACAGTTGAGTCAGTCTTAGTCAACTTCTGGATCCTTTCAGTGCATTTTTCTTTTCTGGATGTTGGCAGGGACTTTTACAAAGCATCAGAGAAATTTGGAAGTTGGAAGCTCTTTGTTCTCTGAGTTCTTGTGTTTTCACTAGCATGTATGTGGATTCTGTTTTTTTGTAAGGATGAGTTTATTTTAATTCCAATATTTTCTAAAAAATTATAATAAGTCAAAAGAGCAGTTATTTATATATGGATACCAGCTTCACAATCTCTCTCCACTTAAGAACAGCCCAATGATATAAAGAAAATCAGGAATGATTTCTTTTAAACAAATCCCAGAGCTTCTAAACATTCAGAAAACAATTGTGAAATCATCAAAACGATGTCCTCTGAATTATTGATTTAAAATTCTGATTATTCAAAAATTGAGGTATTACTAAGAAGTATTTCTTGTCCTCCCATTTTTATTCTCCAAGTTAGAGTAGTTTAATATTATTTCAAAAACTCTTAGGAAGAAAATCTAGTCCAAAAATTTATGTAAAATATGCATGCCAAATGAACTCTTATCTTTGAAGCTTCTTATTTTTAAAGAGTTTACCATTTATAAGGGCTAAAACCTTTCATTTCCAATTAGCCTGGACAGGGTATGTGGGAAAATTCTCTCTCTTTCTAAGTAAAGATTTATTTGTATAGTAAAATAGATAATTAAGCATTCTTTTAATATCTGTATTTTACCGAGGACTTAAATTTTTCTTTCCTTAATTTTAAATACAGCAAATAGGTGTATGAGGGAATATCGTCATCCTAATCTGATTTATATCTAATTTTCACCTCCAATGGGCCACATTTTTGTTTTTATTAATGTATATTTCTTAACAGAAACTGTTGTCTAAAAAAAATTATGTAATCGGTCATAATACTCAAAAGAATTTCCTCCACCATCACACGACATGTGGTGTAGTATTTCTTACAGATCATGGTAAAATATCATGTCATTATTTCCACCAGTCAGTGACCATATTTTATGTTTAAAACATACTTTCATACACTGACTTCATAATGCCTGGATAGTTGGTTGTATATGGTGTCTCTTTTTTGAAGACTCTTGTGTTTTAATTTTTTCCACAGAGTCCTGAGTTCGCTAGAGGATATTTTCTTTCTCTACATATTTTCAACCAGCACCAAACCACACTGCAAAAGAGAATTATAGCATAGTTTCTTTCTTTCAGGATTCCATTGTTGACCTCTTTCTTTTCTATTTTTAGCAGTGCCTTCTATCCTGCTGCTGTCTTTTCCAAAAAGCCCATTCTCTATGCTGTCAAACTCCAAATAAGTAGTCTGCAAAATTATTTGTGCTGAACCGAGATGAGGTCCCTGTTCTGAAGGAGCAAAAAGGAGACAAGCCAGACTAGTTGCTAGGACTGACTCATGGTTATTTTTCATGGGTCAGCAATGGCAAGATGATCATGATTTTAGTGTGTCAAACTCCACCCCTGGGAGCCCTTTTGGAATCCAGTGCACAAGTTCCACTTCATGTTACTTGAAAATGTATCCATTGCCCTAAGCTGGGATGTATGTGGTGTCTGGTGACTTTTGATAATGTTGACTCTTCATTGAGATGGCACTACTTTCACATTCTATTCTAATTTCTTCCTCTGCCCTTGGATTCCATTGCTCTGAGGATCACTGGTTGGAAATCCTATGGTCTTCCTAGTGATATTGTTATGTGAAGTAATTTAGAAAATGTGATGTGGGCATTTTCAAAAGAGGTCCTTTTTACTCAGAAAAAAATGAATGCCTCAATGGAAATTGCAAGGTAAAACAAAAATTGATTTCATTCTTTTAGATTATGATATCCACGTTATCTATGAGGAATATAACAATTAAAATTTTGTTGGAATGTATTTTCATTACTTCAGAGTAATTATATATCTTTAGAGCTGTTCATGCCATACTATCCCTTTCTTATCATTGATTATACTAAATCTAACTTAATCTTACACTCCCTTTTGAAATTGACATTCTCTTTCAATCTAACATGCATTTCAGTTTTCATACTTTTAAAATAAAGACCTTTTCAACAGCTTTTAAAAAGCCATTCATTGCTCAAATTTTCCACATGATGTGGTATGAGATCGTATATCAATAAAACTGAGAGATAAACAAAAATATTTGCTCAAGGAGGGCCAGAAAAACACCTATGTATGTCATTGTCAACAAATCGATTGAGGAATGAATAATTTCTTCTTTATTATTATGGTATTTCTTTATTTATTATAATTATTATAGAGCTATTGAAAAGATTGAATAATGATTGAACAGATGAATGCACACCACTGTGAATATACCAGGGACCTGGGAATGGACACATTGGGTAAAAAGATATTGGTTTAATGTGTCTCAATAAAACAGTTTTGTTTTAAAGTTGTGGGGATGTCAAGAATTGTACAGCCAAGCAGAGTCATGGATAATAGCTAATATTCGAGTTTCAGAAATTCTCTGGCCAATTTTAAAAAATGAATCAGAATTCAAATTTCTGCTGGAGGTATGCATATGAGATCAATGTAAGGTGTTATGCCCCTTTATTTTCTAAAGTCATTACTCTTGCCCTGGTATTCAAGTTTATAGATGATCATGTATGATTGATATGCATCACGAAATATATATATTAAGAGAAAGAAGATAGTGAGAAACAAATATGAAGCTTTGGAATTACCTAATTCTCTAAAGTGGTCTTCATTTTCTGTTTCTTCATTGCAGGAGATTATAACCATGCGTGTTTAGAATTGAGGTAGGTACACTCTGCTTCATGAATTAGGTCATTGACTTTTATGAGGCTTTCACCTCCCCCATGATATCTTTCAAACATTAGAGTCACTATTTCTCACCTTGTTAACCTTACAAATCACTTTTTCTCCTCTGGGGGTTGGCAAGGGCCTTCATAAGCCATAGGAGAAATTTGGAGGCTGGTAGCTCTTTGTACTCTGAGTTCCTGGGTTTTCGTTTGCCTAAATGATTATTATGTTTCTTTGTAAGAATGAGTTTGATTTTTTCCCAATATTTCTAAAAAATTATGATATAACATAAGAGCGGGTATTTATACAAGAATACCTGCATCACAATCTCTCTGCACTCGGGAACAGCCCAATGATCTCCAGAAAATCAGGAATGGTTTCCTTGAATCCAATTCCAGAGCCTCCTAAACATTCAGTAAACCTTCATGAAATCATGGAAAAAGATATCCTCAGAATTATCTGTTTACCTACACTCCCTTTTAAAATGAACATGTTTGTTCAATATAATATGTTTCAGTTCATAACTTTAACATAAAGACCTTTTCAATAGGTTCAAAAAACCAATTCATTATTCATTTTTTCCACATGATGAAGTATGGTTTCACATATCCATAGAACTGAAAGATTAAAAAAAATTTGTTCAAGTGCAGCGAGAAAAAATCCTTTTGAACTCAGTGTCAACAAACGGATGGAGAAGTGAATAATTTCTTCTATATTCATCTGCTTTTTCTTTATTCATTAAACTTATTATAGAGCTATTCAAAAGGTTTAATAATGATTGAAGAGGTGAATACACACCACTGAGAATATACCAAGGATGAAGCAATGTATGCATTGGATAAAAAAGATGTAGGTAAATTATTTCTCACAAAATCAGATTTGTTTTAAAATCTTGGGGATATCAGGAATTGTACACCCAGTTGAGCCCTCTGTAAAAGTTTTTTTTCATGTTTCAGAAATGCTATTGACAATTTTTTAAAAATGAATCACAATTTAACTTTCTGCTGGAAATGGGATTTCTGCAAAATGTTATGCACCTTTATTTTGTAAGGTTGTGATTTTTGCTCTAAACTTCAAATTTATGTATGTTCATGTATGTATGATATGCATCACCAAAAATATATATTAAGAGAAAGAGGGCTGTGAGAGACAAACATAACTCTTGGGAATTACCTCTTTCTCTAAAGTGGTTTTCCTTTTTTGTTTCTTCATTGTTGGAGGCTATAACCACACGTGCATAGAGAGAAGGACATTACACTCTGCTTGATGGATTAGGTCCATGATATTTATGTACCATTCTTCTCCTCCATGGTATCTTGGAAAAATTGGAGTCACTCTTTGTTGCCTTGAGAACCTACAAGTCCCTTTTTCTCTTCTGGGTGTTGACAAGGTCCTTCATAAGCCATAGGTAAATTTGGAGACAGGTAGCTATTTGATTCTGAATTTCTGGGATTTTATTTGTGTATATGTGGATTCTGTTTCTTTGTAAGAATGAGTTTGATTTTATTTCCAAAATATTCTAAAAAATTACACTATGTCATAAGAGCAGGTATTTATATATGG